>CAUYRH010055602.1:0-21925 GCA_963574655.1 Perodicticus potto | reverse complement strand
AATCACTATATGAAGACATTTATATTCTACTTTTAGTAATTTTCACTTGTACCCTTGTAAGATGCACCGTAAGTGTGATCCCACCAATCACCCTCCCTCCACCCATCCTCCCCCCTCCCCTCCCCTCCCTTGCCCCTTTCCCCCATTTCTTGTGCTATAACTGGGTTTTAGCCTTCATATGAAAGCTATAGATTAGCTTCATAGTAGGGCTGAGTACATTGGATACTTTTAATGCTCAGCTATTTTTAGAGACAAGGTCTTGATCTTGGTCAGGCTGGTCTCCAACTCTTGAGCTCAGGCAATCCACCCACCTTGGCCTCTCAGAGTGCTAGGATTACAGGCGTGAGCCACTGCGCCTGGCCTTTTTCTTCTTTTTAAAAAATTTGTCTTACACAGGGTCTTGAGTGCAATGGCGAAATCTTAGTTCACTGTATGTAGCCTTAAACTTCTGGGCTGAAGTGATCCTCCTGCCTCAGCCTCCTAAGTTGCTCGGAGTATAAGTGCGCACTACCATGCCTTGCTAACATTTTAATTAGGGTGGGAGTCTTGCTATGTTGTCGAGGCTGGTCTTGAGTCACAGAGATTTGGGGGTACTTTAGTATAGTAGCTGGTGTTAATTAACCTGACTCATACATTTTAAAAGTTCTTAGAACATAATAAGGGCTAAATAAATGTTAGTTTTTACTAACATTATTATTTGTTCCATCCGCTAATGTTTTTTGCATATTACAGGCAGTATCACAAACGTTCCTTCACAATGCCTTAGAAGGTAGGTACCCAGGCCTTGCTCTCTCCCACCAGAGAGACTTTGTCTATGTTCTCTCTGCCTGACTTGTTCCTCCCTCCCCTCTTCCCATAGTCAATTACCACTCGTCCTTAAGATTAGAACTGAAATGTGCTCTTACTCATCAAACCTTTCCTAACTCCCTGGACTCGGTCGGTGTTCCCTGTTACATGATCTCATAGATCCCCAAACTTCGCCTACAGGGTAATTATCACAATTCACCATTTCATGACTGTAAATCTTCGAGGAATGTCTCTCTTCTTCCCCACAGAGTAAGCATGAAGGCAACAAGGGCCATCCTGTTTGATTCACTGATGTATCTCCCGTGCTTAGCCTGGTGCCTGGCACAAAGGTTGTGCTCAAAAAATATTGGTGTGTGAATGAATCTGCACAGAGTAGGCCTCACAGGCTTTCTGCTTCTTAGTGGGTCAAACGGTGTTGGATCTGGCCTTTATTTTTGCCCGTTTAGAAACCTAACTTTCCATGGAAGACTAGAATCTGGATTATGATTCACAGTAACCACACATAGTGGGTATTGGCTTCCTGGTTGTGAGGTCCCTGGGAAAACAAATTCGTTAGTATTCAGAAGCTCATTTGATGAAGAAAGAAAGAGAATAGTTTTAAGAGGAATTTGCCTCTTCTAGGCTGGAAAATTAACCTTGTTCTTTTGAAGAATATATGTTTCTAAAAATATTTGTGTGTTTTTTCTTCTAGAGAAGAAGAAAAAGCTTTTTATCTCCATTAGATACATCAAAATCCCACTTAGAGGGGCTCGATACATGTCTGAATACACATCTGTGGGTCTTATTGGTTGAATGACTTACAAAGGTACTGACGCTCTGGCTTTACATTTCTACACCTTTTTGTTACAATATTACATGCCCCTGTATCTCTGCCATAAAAGTTTGGGAAGAATTAGTGAATATGAGACAGACCTATAAAATTATAAATTCCATGAAGCTGAAGATCATCATTATCAAAAAAATCATCATCATCATTGCCAACAGTTGTCATACACTTAGCCACACCAGGCACCGTGCTAAGTCTTTTATTACCATTATGTCATTTAATCCTCATATTAACCATGTGAGTAGTACCCAATGTTATAGGTGAGGAAATGACACCCAAAGAAGATAAGGTACCCAAAGAAGTCATCCAGCTAGTAAGTGGCAGAGCCAAGATTTGAGCTCAAGCCTGTCTCACGGCAGAGCTTGTATTCCCACCCCCCGTGGGTAGTGCATTCCAGACTGTATCACCATCATGGTATCCCTACACCGCCTGAAAGTCAGCTTGGGACTATGCCTTCCAGACATGTGTTTGCAGTCAATTCTTGTTTGCAACCAGTGGAAAACAACTCTGACTATTGTCAACAGAAAAGAGATTACGAGGCTACCAAGAATTTATAAGAAGCTGGAAGGACAGGCAAAAAATTAAGATCAGGGCAGAGCATTCAGTATGGTGACTGTAGTTGACAATAACATTATGTTTGAAGTTTGTCTTCATGGACACACAAAAAGGTAACGATGTGTGTGGGGAAGATAGGAGCAGGGTTCCAAGGAGCAGAATACAAAACAGGATTCCTTTTAGCAGGAATAATCCTACCAGGATGCCTTTGCCAAATCCTGCCAATGCACTTGGATTCTAACTTGCCATTCATCTTTGCCTCACTTATTTGCTATTTACAGTCTAGAGTGAGAGCCTCTGAATGGTCAGCCTGTTATTTGCTTTTGTTCCAACTAAGAGTGTGTTGGGGAAGAGGTTAGTTTCTGAGTGTAGACCTTCCTACTTCCATAATGGGAGGTGAGGCTTGGTGTAACTCACACAGTGGGAAGTTCCCCCAAAGAGAGGGAGGGCTTGGATGCTGGGCAGCTACAAGCATCAACAGGTGTCTGCCACAACAGGGTGAATTAGCTCAGACCTACTACCATCCTTGAATGACAATTTACATTATATTTTAGTCTCTTTGCTGATATTAGAGAAACCCCAGAAGCACATTTATAAGTCATCATTCAGTATAGTTTATACACGATTCATTTTCATTTTCAAAGATGACCTTTCTTTGACCGACGCTAGGAGGATGCTCCCTATGAGAAGCTTGCAGCCTCCTGCACCTAAGTAGCCCACTCATGAAAACACCTGGGCTCCAACTTGGGGAGCACCAGCCCCACGTGAGTGGGAGGATGAGTCCAGTTACAGTGGTCAAGAAATGCTTTTTGATGGTTGTTAGGTAAACTATCTTCATATCACAAGGGGGCATGGACACTTCCTGCCTTGATGTAATTTCAGTGTATTTGGCTTTCCTGACACTCACCTGCCTCATCTGTTTTCCTTCTGCCTAAAGCAAGTGAAGACTGAACAGGTGATATGAGTATAGCTAGGCCAGCTGTGGCTGGGGGCAGCAACGGTTCCATGTTTTGGGTCCAGATGGAGGCTACAGTGGTCTTAGAGCTGGAAGAAAGCCAATGGCTGCTGCAGGCTTCCGTGCATGGGGCTGGGGGTAGGAGCAGGGCCCAACTGAGAGCTCCGTTTGATGAAGCACACCCTCCTCCAAGCCTGCTGCACAGATGCATGTGTATATGTGTATATACAAATTATATATATAACATGCTAAAACATAACATGTAAACATAAATATATATATAAAAAAAATAAACATAATATATATATAACATGCTAAAACATTTGTACATAATATATATATACATATATGTATATATATTATGTATATATTATATATATATATTTGTTTCTTTGTTTTGTATGTATATAGACATGTATAGAGTGCCAAAAAATGTATACACATCTTTTGTATATATTATATATATATATATATATTTGTTTCTTTGTTTTATACGTATATAGACATGTATAGAGAGTGCCAAAAAATGTATACACATCTTTTGGGTTTTTTTGCAGTTTTTGGCCAGGGCCGGGTTTGAACCCGCCACCTCCATCCAGTATATGGGGCCGGCGCCCTACCCACTGAGCCACAGGCACCACCCGACTTTAAATTTCTTAATTCTTTCAGTAACTACTGTATTTATGGAACACACAGCCAGGCAGACAAAATTCTCTGCAGATTAAATTAAACCCCCCATACAAGAAAGAAACATTCTAACATTGGGCATGACCTCATAATATACAGAAGAAGTCACAAATGACACAGAACAGGAACAAGGAAAGGCGATGAGCACATTTCCCTCAGCTGTGTCTGCCTGGGGCTTTTACTGCCCCCAAGCCGAGGAAAGACTAGAAATTAAGAACACACACATAAAGCCCTTCTGTGACTCCTTTTAGATCCTACTTCCTCATTTTTGTGCTCCCTCCATAGCCAAACTTCTCAAAAGAATCCAACTTAGACTTGTTTTGAGGGACCACACCAGTGGTCTTCCAGTATGCCCCCCATTCTGGACCTGTAGGCGTCTGTCCTCGTGGTGTCTTACAACTTATTTCGTGATCTCTTGTATTCCCCCCACAAATGGACCCAAACCTAGATTCAGGTTAAACATTCTGGGTTAGAGTACTTTAGACGTGATGTACTGTGCCTCATCCAGCATCATCTCAAAAGTCACATGGTGCTCATGTTTGGAGCATTTTCTTTTTTTTTTTTTTTGGAGTCTCATTTTGTCACCCTTAGTAGAGTGCATGGCGTCATAGCTCACAGCAACCTCAAACTCTTGGACCCAAGTGATCCTCTTGCCTCAGCCTGCCAAGTAGCTGGGACTAGCGGTGCCCACCACAATGCCTGGATAATTTTTTTGGATACGAAGTCTCACTCTGGCTCAGGCTGGTTTCCAACTCCTGAGGTCAAGTGATCCACATGCCTCGGCCTCCCGGAGTGCTAGGATTACAGTGTGCACCATTGTGCCCAGCCCATTTTCAATTTCATCAATTCTGAGACCATGTGAGAACCGGATTCTGAGAGGGACCATTCTATTGACTGCCCCATGGAGGAGGAAGAAAACTGAAGACTCAGACTAGGGTGAAAGCAGCATGGCACTGTGGAATTTCTAATGGGCGATACTTTTCTCATTCATTTTATGGAACAATACGTGAGTGTCTCGCATAAAACTAGATGTTAGGAACCGTCATGAATTGACTATTTATAAAAATGGCTGTAGTTTAGCTTCTTAAAATGAATATTTTATTTTGAGATAACTTTAGATTTATAACAGGTGCAAGGATAATAGAAAAGTTTCATATATTCTTCACCCTAGTGTTAAAATCTTGTATAACTAGGATATATTCAGCAACAATAAGAAGTTAACATCAGTACAATAATAAACTAAAGTACAGATTCTATTCTGTTCCAGGATGCCACATTGTAGTTAGGAACTTCCTTTCTTTATTAAGGTTGAAGTGGTTTTTTGAATTGTGGTAAAATACACATAACATAAAATTTACCATGTTAACCATTTTTAAGGGCACAGTTCAGTGGTGTTAAGTACATCCACATTGTTGGGCACCCATCACCACCAACCTTCTCCACAGGTTTTTCATCATCTCAAACTGAAACTCTGTATCCATTAGGCAAGTTACTTTTTTTTTGAGACAGAGTCTCAAGCCTTCGCCCTGGGTCAAGTGCCATAGTATCACAGCTCACAGCAACCTCAAGCTCTTGGGCTTCAGTGATTCTCTTGCCTCGGCCTCCCAAGTAGCTGGGACTACAGGCACCCACCACAACGCCTGGTATTTTGGGGTTGTAGTTGTCATTGTTGTTTGGCAGGCCCCAGCTGGGTTCAAACTCTCCAGCTCCAGTGTATGTGACTGGTGCCCTAGCTGCTGAGCTATAGGCACCGAGCCCCATTAGGCGAGTTTCTTAAGTGTTCATTTCAAACCTACAATGCATTAAATGTAAATAATTTAGTCTTAACATTCCTGGAGAAGATTATCACTGGAGTACATTCTAGGACTTGATGGTTATTTTTGCCTGCCCAGCCACGACCCTTTGTTCAAGTAGCATCAGCTTGATTTTGCTTTAGGGAATCACCTCTTACTCTTTACCTGAAACCTTGGGGGGGATTGGTAGGCACGATGCCTTGTTCTCTCGGTGCCAAGGTGTGGCACATAACTCAAACAGGGCATATGTGCAAGGGCAGAAAGGAGCAGGAGCCAATATCCTGACAATAGTGTCCTAAAGTACTAGGCTCCTGCCACTTCCTTCCCCCAGAGCAGGCTTGGGTGTCCTCCATATTTTTCAGACTCTTTTACTGGCCACATCTCTTTCTGATTAAGTTCTACTTCCTACCCACCCCATAAGTTAGCACAGTCAGGCACAACCAAGAATCCTATTTGCTATAGAAAATTATTTTAACAAAAGGAGGGCAAGTCAACTTCAGAAAAACATTTAGCAATGCATTCAATTCCGTCAGCACCAGACGGTTGCATCTGGAGAAAAGGCCCTGACGGAATTATGTCTAGAAACAGCCTCTCTGCCTGAGAAGGGGCCCTGAGCTCTGAGAGTGGTGACATAGAGTCTAGAAAAATACACAAAATAAAAAGTAGAGAGAGACTCTCACCAAATAAATGCTCTCAGTTGCTTTAGGACAATCTCTGCTATTTCCTGCCCTTTTCTAGGTACCTTTTGTGAGGTGACATTAGCACAGAAACACAGGACTTGTGGCACCAGGAAGACTTTAGTGAGAATCACCGCAGCTTGGCATTCAAGAAACCGAGCTAAGTTACTCAACATCTAGCCTCAGTTTCCTCACAGCAAAGTAAAGCGTGATGTCTCATGAAGGTGCAGGAATCAAAGGGATCATGTCTTGGGCTGGGCATGGGGGCTGAGTGGGTGGATTGCTGGAGATCAGGAGTTTGAGATCAGGATGAGCAAGAGTGAGACCTGTCTCTACTGAAAATGGAAGAACAAGCCAGGTGGGCGTAATGGGAGGTGCCTATAGTCCCAGCTGCTTGGGAGGCTGAGGCAAGAGGATCACTTGAACTCAAGAGTTTGATGTTGCTCTGAGCTATGATGCCATGATGACACTCAGCACCAGGGTGACTGAGTGAGACTCTGTCTCAAAAGAAAAAAAAAAAAGAAAGAAAGAAAATGAAAGAAAAAGGGATTCTGTCTGCAGAGTGCCTGGCACATCCTGGTATTCACCCTAGATGTGTCCAGTTTCTCGGACTGTTCTTTGCTACTGAAATTCTAAAAAGGAGTTGGGGTGGCTCAGATCATGAACTGATTTGTTTGTCAGGTTCTATTTGGTGCCTGAGCATGAGCATAATAGCTGGTTGACAATTCACAGGGCACTGAGCAATTTGGAGACCTGGGGCCTCCTGTATCCTATGCACTTGAATGTTTGTGTGGCCAACAGTTCAGAAAGGAACCGTGCACATCCTGCTGAGTGCTCCACAGCTCTGTAAGAAGAAAGGATTAGGTTCTACACCAAGTGCAAAGCCTCAGGAGCTCTTCTAAGACACCACTGGCCAGTTCCACAAGCAATCACAGGAGATGCAGAAGAGTTCTCCCCTTCAATGAGTTCTTTAGTTCCCGACATGGCTACACTGCAGGACTATTTGCCTGAAGAGAGGTTGTTTTCTCATATTTCCATGATGGAGGCCTCTTCTGCTTGGATACCCTTCTCACACATAATGCATCTTTAAGAACAGGGCCATCCCTGGAGTTGTGCAGTGTACAACCTACACAGCAGTACACAGTGCCCTGGGTAAGAAAATGGGCTCTAGAGTCAGAAAAAGCTGAGTCTAAATCTTACTTCTGCTATTCGTTTTCAGTAAAAACGTGAGCAAGTTGATCTTTCTAAATCTCACTTTCCTCATTTGTGAAGTTGGAGTAATTACAGTAGCTACCTCTTAGTGTTGGAGGATTAAGATGAAATAATATATATGGAAAGGATTCGGGCACAATGCTTGGCACACCGAAGATGCTTATTAAAAATTTTAACAGGCTCAGCGCCGGTGGCTCAACGTGCTAAGGCGCCAGCCACGTACACCTGAGCTGGTGGGTTCGAATCCAGCCTGGGCCCGTCAAACAACAATGACGGCTGCAACCAAAAAAAGGCCGGGCGTTGTGGCGGGCACCTGTGGTCCCAGCTACTTGGGAGGTGGAGGCAGGAGACTCGCTTGAGCCCAGGAATTGGAGGTTGCTGTGAGCTGTGATGCCACAGCACTCCATCCAGGGTGACAGCTTGAGGCTCTGTCTCAAAAAAAAAAAAAAAAAAAGAAAGAAAGAAAAACTTTAACAATTATTATTCCCCATGGGTAACTTTTACTCCACCTTTAAGCGCAAGGTACCTTTATTCTACCTGGAATCCTTTTCTAATTCCTCCCCAAACTGGGTCAATACCTCTTCTATGTGCCCTCAACCCTGCTGTGCTGCCTTTAATACTACAGGGCTTCCTTCCAGAACTGTGACCTCTTCATGTCAGGGACTATGTCTTTCATACTAGAGTTACCACTACCTAGTATAATGCCTGACACATAGTAGAAACTCAATAAATGCTAATTGAATGAATGAATGGGCTCGGCACCTGTGGCTCAAGCAGCTAAGGCGCCAGCCACATACACCTGAGTTGGCAAGTTTGAATCCAGCCCCGGCCCGCCAAACAACAATGACGGCTGCAACCAAAAAATGGCCGGGCGGTGTGGCGGGTGCCTGTGGTCCCAGCTACTTGGGAGGCGGAAGCAGGAGAATCACTTGAGCCCAGGAGTTGGAGGTTGCTGTGAGCTGTGATGCCACGGCACTCTACCGAGGGTGACAGCTTGAGGCTCTGTCTCAAAAAAAAGAATGAATGAATGACTAAATGCTGTCTTTGATCAGACCAAGGGGAAGCCCCCCTTCTTATTTTCTGTTGGAAGCCAGAGGTAGGGGAAAGAGGCAGTGAAATGGGAAGGGAGTACACGGACTGGATATTTGGCAAAGGCAGGACAGCCCTTCCTGTGGTCACCTCTTGGGTAGAAAAGAAACTGAGTGAAACCTTGTACCAAGCTGGGTCTAAGAAGATAAACAAGCCAAGGGTTCCACCTAGACAATGGCCTGATTCTCCCTGACCAGGGAAAGTGGGAGCTGTGGGGAGCCAGAAAAACATCCCTTCCAATTTCCTTCCGTCTGTGCTCAGCTCCTGCAAAGCATCACAGCCCACACCCTGCTCGTGGCCTTTCCTTCACGGAAGGCGTCTTCAAATCTGAGACAGGCTCTTATCCGGTGAGATCTGTGAAGGCTGGTTGGAGCTGCAGTGAGCCTGAATCACTCCTAACCACAATAGCCTTAGAATGACAGAGGGCTTCTGTTTCCAGGGTGTGTTCGAAAGTGGGATTTTGGTGACACAATTTGCTTCCACATGGCCCCTGCCACGTGGAAGCTGAGATGGGCAATTTGCACAGATCAAAATGAAAAATTGTGAAAACAAAACAACAGCAGAAGTACAAAGCTGGGGGAGATGTGGCTTAACAGGAGCACGTGTGAAAAGTGACTTGGCAGCCCAGATGCTGGTAGGCCCGGCATGAGTCAGCTGAAGGGTGTGGAAGCCAAAAAACCTCAGACAGGTCTGGGCCAAGTAGAGCTTCCAGAAAAAGAAAGGTGACAGCTGACTCTGCTCCACACTGGTCAGACCACCCTGGAGAAGTGTTGACTCTGTCTAGAGACCCATCATATAACAGGAAAGGGTGTGTGCTGAGTGGAGTTACCAAGATTGTGAGGAGTGACTCAAAAGTTGGACAGGAGGAAGAGGAGATGGGTGCCCTGGGGAAGAAAAGACTAGGGTGGGTGTAGGGTCTCTCTCCTTCCTATAACTTCTGCTTGGAAGTCCTTGCCCTCCTGTCTTCCTGATGAACTCCTATTCATCCCTTAGGTCTCAGCTCTTGCCACCTCTTCTGAGAAGCCTTCCCTCACCTCTCTAAGCAGAACCAGCCACACTTGCATTTGGGCCTCCGACCTCTGTGTCTAGGAGTCAGGTCCCTTCATTCCAGCACCTCTCACATGCAGCAATCTTTGAAGTATGCATTTGAGCAGGGACCCCAACCAACTTATCTTTGTATCCCTAGTGCCTGACCCAGTGACTGTTCTTCTGCAAATGTCTGATGAATTAAATTGCTGGCATGAAAACTGTCACCGAACATTTTGACCATGAGGAAGAGAGATTGTATTTTTTTTTTTTCTATGTGGCTTGAAAAGACGGAACTGGAAGAGAGGGTGGAGATTACAAGAAAGTGGATTTTAGCTCAAAATTAGGAAGTGCTTTATTTTATTAATAATGACAAGGGTCTTATTGCCTGATTTGATCATCTATTGCTGCCTCATAAATTACTCCCAAACTTAGCAGCCTAAAGCATCAATAAACATGTATTATCTCATACCATTCATACGAGTCAGGAATTCAGGAGCAGCTTAGGAGAGGGATTCTGGCTTGCGATTTCTCATTAGGATGCTGGCTGGGGCTACAGTCACCTGAAGGCCTACTTGGGATTGGAGGATCTACTTCAAGGCGGCTCAGTCACATGGCTCCGGGCAGGAGGCCCCATTTCCTTCCCTGTGAGCCTGTTCATATAGTTTTTGAGTGACCTCACAACATGGCAGCTGGCTTCCCCCAGAGCAAGCGTTCTGGGGGAGAGAAGAAGGAGACTTCAGTGTCTTTCATGCCCCAGTCACAGTGTCATTTCTACAATAGTGAGCGTGGGAAGAGACTCCCCACAGGCATGAACCCTGGGAGGTAAGAACCAGAGGGGCCTCTGGGAGGCTGGCTGCCACACCAAGTATAAACTACGTACCAGGCTTTATGCTAAGTCTCTTACACCGGTTCCCTCGTGTCATCCTCACAACCCACTTAAGAGGTTGGTGTGTTTATTATCCTTATTTTATAGACAAGGAAACCAAAGCCCAGAGATTAACTTCTCCTTGTTCACGCACCTGAAAAGTCTCTGTGCTTTGGTTTGAAAGGAAAACCCTGACATCATCACACTTCCTGCTTTATTACGCTACGCTGGGCTGCCTCTTGGACAGTCCCTTGTCAGGGATGCTGGGGCAGTGATTCTCAATCCTGGCTGCGCATCAGCTGGGAAAGTTTTACAAATTATGGTGCCTAACTCAGGGTTCTGATGTCATTGGTCTGGAGTTTGATTCTGTTTTTCAGCCAGAGGTTGAGAACCACTGCTATAAAGAAATTGCCAGCATTGGTCAGAGGACAGCTCATACCCTTCCTGAGGTCCCTTCCAGTGTTACATGTGAGCACCTGGGTGGAATGGGGCATATTTTTATTCCCCTAGCAGGTAGTGATTCTAGTATAATCAATGTGTCAGTGATTTCCTACTTATTATCTTAGGACCCATGGAGGGGATGTCTGAACTTCCTCTCGAAAGGCAGATGGATGTTGCACAAGCTGAGAAGGAGGCATAATCCAACGAGAGGGAAATTCTCGGGACCTAATGCCAGGGCAGAATTTCAGGAATGTAAATTATTAACAAGAGAGCGTTTATAGAAGTCTCCTCTCGGATCCTCCAACCATTGCCAGCCCAATTCCACACCTCCCTCCTCCGCATCTCCAGCTCCTATCCACCGTCCACTGTGATCAGAGACGTCTTTCTTAATGCAGATACAGAGAATAAGCTGGAAAGGACCCAAGGAGGAAGAGTCTCTGGGATATGCTCCTGAAGAAAAGGGACAGGGGAGAATTCTTTTTAACTTAATGCTCTGCTAGTATCCTTTGCTTCTTAAGAATGACAGTTCTCGGCTCGGCGCCTGTGGCTCAGCGGGCTAAGGTGCCAGCCACATACACCTGAGCTGGCAGGTTCGAATCCAGCCCGGGCCCGCCAAACAACAATAATGGCTGCAACAAAAAAAAATGGCCGGGCGTTGTGGCGGGTGCCTGTAGTCCCAGCTACTTGGGAGGCGGAGGCAGGAGACCCGCTTGAGCCCAGGAATTGGAGGTTGCTCTGAGTTGTGATGCTACAGCACTCTATCCAGGGTGACAGCTTGAGGCTCTGTCTCAAAAAAAAAAAAGAAAGAAAAAAGAATGACAGTTCTCAGAAGTTGAATCATGGGATGATTTTCTCAGGTGGTCATCGTATGTGTAAGAAGACTCACTAGGGCTTCTATGTGACTTTCCTTTCAAATCACATCACACCTGCCTGTCCTGTCTATCTAAGCACACTCCTGCCAGTAACACTGATCCTTGTATAATATTTGTTCATCTTGGGGATGCTGATTGAGAGACTGAGCCAGGCTCTCATCTAGGCAATAGAGATGATGCCATGAACAAAGCAAAAACCTTGTTTTCATAGAACTCTTCAGAAAGATAAACAGATAATCTCTAATGGCCCGAGGATTAGACTAACATCAGAATCCTCCACAGGATACAAGAGAGGTTAGAGGGATATTTTCAAAGTGCTGAAAGAAAGGAATTTTGACCTTAGAATTTTACATCCAGCTAAGCTATCTTTTAAAGGACAGAGTTAATTGAAAATAGTGTCAGGTGCCCTAAAGGCCCTCAGAAGATTTCCCACACAAATACTTGCTTCAAAGACACAGTTGGAAGTGTCTTCACAACAAGGAGAGAAGAAGTGTCTTCACTTCCAACAAGGAGAAAAAGAAAGCCAGAGAATATTTTGAGATGGAGGCATTGAAATAAGTTGCTCAAGTTCAGTGCTGTGTAAATGTATGGAAAAAATATATATCTAATGTCATAACCCAAACTCTAGAAAATACAAATAACAGCCACATAAAGATCAGACCTAGGGAAACATACTTAGATATATGTCTCCTTTGGAAAGAACAAATAGATACTGATAAGCTTTAGAAGTTGAATGGAGAAAAATATAGGTATAAAGGGTGAATCCCAGAAGAACAAAAATAGAATGTAAAACTTACAAAAACCACAGAAGCAATTTTTTTTAATCCAGTGAATGTAGGAAAAGAGTAGAAATAAAACAAGATGGAAACATGAAGCTAAATGATAGAAATTGTCCTAATATACTGGTGATTAGCCTTTAAGTGAGTTAAATTCACCAATAAAAACATTATTTTTTTTGTATGAGAGAGGTATTTGAAGCAAAAAGATATGAAAGGTAAAAAAAAAAAAAAAGAAAAGAAAATGAGGGAAGCAAGTTCAATAGCTGACAGAATAAATAAAGGCATCCAAAGAGTCAAAGCAAAGTAGTAAAAGGAATAGTAGAATGAACATAAACAGCACATAAACACGAACATGCACTAAACAATATAGCTCCAAACAACAAAAATTAATAACTGGTAGAATTACAAGAGAAAAAATATAAATTAACATTTCTAGGCATTACGACACCATTTTCAGAAATTGTATGTCAGACGAGCAAAAAGATTAAGCAAAGATAAAGTTTTGAATAATAAGCCTGATCTAGTAAGCATAAAGAGAATTTTTCACTCAGCGGAAATTACATATTTTTAAAAATACTTATGAGACTGTCACAAAAATTAGACTAGATTAGACAACAAAGAAAACCTCAAGGAGCTTCAAGGAGGTCCAAACAATTTATATCATGCAGACTGTCCTCTTATAATAATGTAATCAAATCAAAAATGAATTTTAACAGTTAGCTTCAAGGCTGAGCACAGTGGCTCATGCCTATAATCCTACCACTCTTGGAGGCTGAGGCGGGTGGATTGCCTGAGCTCAGGAGTTTGAGACCTGACTGAGCAAGAGTGAGATCCCATCTCTAAAAAAAAGTAGCCGGGCATTGTGGTGGGTGCCTGTAGTCCTAGCTACTTAGGAGGCTGAGGCAAGAGAATTGGTTAAGCCCAAGAGTTGGAGGTTACTATGAGCTATGGCACTACAGCACTCTATTGAGGGCGACAAAGTGAGACTCTCTTTCTCTCAAAAGGAAAAAAAAAAAAGTTAGCTTTAAAAGTCCCATAAAATTGGCTCAATGCCTGTGGCTCAAGCAGCTAAGGTGCCAGCCACATATACCAGAGCTGTCGGGTTCGAATCCAGCCGGGCCCGCCAAACAACAATGACAACTACAACCAAAAAATAGCTGGGCATTGTGGTGGGCTCCTGTAGTCCCAGCTACTTGGGAGGCTGAGGCAAGAGAATTGCTTAAGCCCAGGAGTTGGAGGTTGCTGTGAGCTGTGATGCCACAGCGCTCTACCTAGGGTGACAGCCTGAGGCTCTGTCTCAAAAAAAAAAAAAGGTCCCATAAAATTTTAAGGTAAAACATATGTTTAAATAAATTTTTAGATAAAGAGAAAATCATAAGGAAAATTCCTAAATATTTAGAACTAAATGAAAATGAATGAATTTTGTGTCTAAATGTATCTAAAGCTACAATTAGAAGAAAATTTATAGGTATAAATACATTAATAAGAAAACTAGACAGATTTTTTTCATGAGTTAAATGTTTAATTGAAAATTTAGAAACAAAACAAATAGAGTAATCCTAAGAAAACAAGATGGAAAAGAAACATAATCAATGAACTAGTGAACAAAATAGTGAGGAGATTAATAAAGGCAAAAGTGATTCTTCTAAAGACCCATCAGAGGCTGGGCATGGTGGCTCATGCCTGCAATCTCAGCACTCTGGGAGGCCAAGGCGGGTGGATTGCCTGAGCTCACAAGTTCATGACCAGTCTGAGCAAGAGCGAGACCCCTGTCTCTAAAAATAGCCAGGTGTTGTGGCGGATGCCTGTAGGCCCAGCTATTTGGGAGGCTGAGGCAAGAGAATCTCTTAAGCCCAAGAGTTTGAGGTTACTGTGAGCTATGACACCACAGCACTCTACAAGGGTGACAAAGTGAGACTCTGTCTCAAAAATAAAAAAAAAAAGACTCAATGAGGAGGAGGAGGAGATAGAAAGCAGGGAAATTCAAAGTATAACACAGAAGAAAAAGAGACTACAAAGAAAAATGGAGATTTAAAAGGTAACAAAAATATACTAGAAGCTATATTCCAGTAAATTTTAAAATCTAGAAGATCATAAAATACCAAAATTAACATAAGAAGAAACAGAAAATGTAAATGTACCCATAAAATGAAAGCAAGTAAATTGCTGGTCAACATATTCTCCTCCATCTCCTAAATTCTCTGGCTCTAATAATTCCACAGGTAAGTTTTACCAAACTTGCAAGTTAGAACCTCTATCTTGTGCAATACAGAATCAATAGTATTTATTCATTCATTCATATATTTCTTTTTCTTTTTTTTTTTTTGAAACAGAGGCTCACTCCATTGCCCTGGGGTTGTGTGCCGTGGTGCCATCATAGCCCACAGCAACCTCAGACTCCTGGGCTCAAGCAATTTTCTTGCCTCAGCCTCCCTCGTAGCTGGGACTACAGGCTCCCACCACAATGCCTGGCTAATTTTTTTATTTTTAATAGAGATGTGGTCTCACTCTTGCTGATGCTGGTCTTAAATCCCTGGGCTCAAGTAATTTGCCTGTTTTGGCCTCCCACAGTGCTAGGATTGCAGGCATGAGCCACTGTGCCCAGACTTTTTTGAGACAAAGTCTTGCTCTGTCACCCCTGTTAGAGTACAGTAACATCACCATAGCTCATTGCAACCTCAGATTCCTGGGCTCAAGTAATCTTCCTGAATCAGCCTCCTGAGTAGCTGGGATTACAGGTGTATGCCACCACATCCAGCTAATTTTTTTTATTTTTGGTAGAGATGGGGGTCTTGTTCTTGCTCAAGCTAGGCTTGAACTCTGGGACTTCAGCTATTCTCCCACCTCAGCCTCCTAGACTGCTAGGATTACAGGCGTGAGCCACAGCACTTGGACCATTCATTCACCTATTATAAGGAATAATAAAGCATTTACTATAAGGAATTGGCTTGTGTGATTATGGAGGCTGACAAGTCCAAATCTGCAGAGTTGATGTCTGTTTCAAGTCCAAAGGCCGGAAGCTGCTGCAGAACCAAGAAGAGCCAATGTCCCAGACTGAAGGCTGTTTAGGCGGGAGAATTCCCTCTGACTTAGGGGAGAATCAACCTTTCATTCCAGTCAAGCCTTGAGCTGATCGGATGAGGCCTACCCACATTAGGCAAAATAATCTTTTTTTGACTCTGTCTACTTCTTTAAATGTTAATATCATCCAAAAATACCCTTATAAACAACACCCAAGGCTCAGTGCCTGTGGCTCAACGGGCTAAGGCGCCAGCCACGTATACCTGAGCTGGCGGGTTCGAATCCAGTCTGGGCCCGCCAAACAACAATGATGGCTGCAACCAAAAAATGGCCGGGTGTTGTGGTGGGCACCTGTAGTCCCAGCTACTTGGGAGGCGGAGGTGAGACTCGCTTGAGCCCAGGAATTGGAGGTTGCTGTGATCCAGGGTGACAGCTTGAGGCTCAGTCTCAGAACAAAAAACAAAACAAAACTCTGACTCCTGGAATCCTGAACAATAAAATGGGTGTGTTCATTCACTGAGTTTTGGGGGTGGCTTCGGTGGCTTCTTATGCAGCCATACATAAGTAATAGAACTGATCCCCCAGAGAAAGTAATGAGAATGTATGAACTGAGATATGTCACAAGAGCATCAGCAATTATTGTGTATCTTGGAATTAACTGAAGAAAAATACACAAAATCTTTATGAGGACAAATATTAAAGTCTTTTAAAGGATATAAAAAAAGACCCAGGGTGGTGCCTGTGGCTCATGGATAGGGCTCTGGCCCCATATACCGAGGGTGGCGGGTTCCAACCTGGCCCTGGTCAAACTAAATAGCTAAGCATTGGGGCAGGCGCCTGTAGTCCCAGCTACTTGGGAGGCTGAGGCAAGAGAATCGCCTAAGCCCAAGAGCTGGAGGTTGTTGTGAGCTGTGACACCATGGCACTCTACCGAGGGTGACAAAGTGAGACTCTGTCTCTAAAAAAAAAAGACCCAGGGCGGCGCCTGTGGCTCAGTGAGTGGGGCGCTGGCCCCATATACCCAGAGCTGCGGGTTTAAACACGGCCCTGGCCAAACTGCATCAAAAATTAGCCGGGCATTATGGCTGGCGCCTGTGGTCCCAGCTACTTGGGAGGCTGAGGCGAGAGAATCGCTTAAGCCCAAGAGCTGGAGGTTGCTGTGAGCTGTGACTCCACAGCACTCTACTGAGGGTGATAGAGTGAGACTCTGTCTCTACAAAAAAAAAAAAAAAAGACCCAGATGATCAAAGACATGCCATCTTTTGAGCAGTTTGACTGAAGTATAACTGACATACAATTGCTTACACTTTTTTAAAGGGTAAGTTTTCACATACATCTCTACCTGTGAAACCATCACCATCGCAAGATCCATGACTCCCAAAAGTTTCCTCATGTCCCTTTGCAATCCTTCCCTCTCACTTTTTCTTGCACATTTGTTCCCATCCCCAAGAAACCGTGAAACTTCTTTTTGTCGTAATAGATTAATTTACATTTCTGGAATTTTATTCATGTATAAATAGAATCATGCAGTAATCTTCTTGTCTGCCTGAAGAATTTAACTCAGCATAATTATTTTGTGATTCATCTACGTGGTTGTGTGTATATCAATAGTTTATTCCTTTCTATTTCTGGCTAGCATGCAAAGGTCTAAATATACCATAATGTATTTATTCATTGACCTATTGATACACATTTAGATCATTTCCAGTTTTGAACTAGTACATATAAAGCTGCCATGAATATTCATATTCAAGTCTTTGTATGGACATACACTTTTCATTGCTTTTGAATAAATACTAATAGTGAATGGCTGAGTCATATGGCGGGTGGGCAGGTGTATGTCTAGATTTTTAAAAAACTGACATATTGTTTATCCGTTTTACATTCCCACTATCAGTGTTAGAGAGTTTCAGTTGCTCTACCAATTCACCAACATTTGGTATGATTAGTCTTTTTGATTTTAGTCATTCTAATAGGTATTATGCATAGTGATAACTCATTGTGGTTGTAATTTGAATTTCCCCAAAGGTTTATGATATTGCTTTATAACCTTTCTATGTTCAATCATGTGCAGCATAGCTTTGGTGTTTTGGTCAATGACAGATCCCCAACCTTTTTTGGCACCAGGAACTGGTTTTATGGAAAACCATTTTCCACGAACCAGAGGAAGGATGGGATAGTTTCAGGAAGATTCAAGTGCATTACATCTATTGTGCACTTTATTTCTATATTATTACACTGTAATACATATGAAATAATTATCCAGTCACCCTAATGGAAAATCTGTGGGAGCCCTGAGCTTGTTTTCCTGCATTAGATGGTCCTGTCTAGGGGTGATGGGAGGCAGTGACAGATGAAGCTTCACTGGGTCACCTACTGCTGTGCAGCCCCATGTGGCCCAGTTCCTAACAGGCTACAGCCTGGTACCTGTCCACAGCCAGGGGTTGGCGACTTCAGCCATGTATGACTGTGTTCCCATAAGATTACAGGGAGTTGAAAAATTCTTTTTTTTTTGAGACAAAGTCTCAAGCTGTTGCCCTAGGTACATATTTCTGGACTTCTCTTCCAGGCCATTGATTGAGTCTGAACTATTTGTCTCATGTCTGTTCTCAGGTTCCACCTTAAGATGTTAGAAAAAGAAGAGGAAATCAAACCCAAAGTAATTAGAAGAAAGGAAATAAAGATCAGAGTGGAAATCAATACACTAGAAAACAGAAACAATAGAAAAAATCATGGAAACATAATCTGTTTCTTTCAGAATATCAATAAAATTGAAAACCCCTTACTTATAAGATCAGGAGAAAAAGAGAAAACACAAATTCAGGGATTAGAAAGGTGATACCCCTGCAGAGTCTCAGATATTAAGGAGATGATAAGGGAATTCTACAAAGGACTTTATGGGCAGCGCCTGTGGCTCAACGAGTAGGGCGCCGGCCACATATGCTGGAGGTGGCGGGTTCAAACCCAGCCCTGGCCAAAAAGAAAAAAAAAAAAAAAAAAAAAGGACTATATGACAATTTCTATAACTCAGATGAAACAGATAAATTTCTTGAAAAATATAAACTACCAAAGCTCACTCAAGAAGAGCTAAACTGAATAGCCTAATAGCCTTACATATCTGTTAAAGAAATTGAATCTGATGTTAAAAATTCTTTTCACAGGCCAGGCGTGTTGGCTCAAGCCTGTAATTTTAGCACAAGACAGCCTGAGCAAGGGTGAGACCCGGTTTCTACTAAAAATACAGAAACTGGGCTGTGCCTGTGGCTCAGTGAGTAGGGCGCTGGCCCCATATACCAAGGGTGGTGGGTTCAAACCCGGCCCTGGCCAAACTGCAACAAAAAAATAACCCGGTGTTGTGGTGGTTCCAGGTACTTGGGAGGCTGAGGCAAGAGAATCGTCCTAGCCTAAGAGCTGGAGGTTGCTGTGAGCTGTGACACCACAGCACTCTACCAAAGGCAACAAAGTGAGACTCTGTCTCTAAAAAAATAAATAAAAATAAAAATATAAAAACTAGCCAAGTGTCATGGCTGACACCTGTAGTTTCAGCTACTGGGGGGTTGAGGCAAGAGGATCACTTGAGCCTAAGAGTTTGAGGTTGCTCTGAGCTGAGATGATGCTGTGGCACCCTATACAGAGCAACAGAATGAAACTCTGTCACAGAAAAAAAAAATTTTGGCTCGGCGCCTGTGGCTCAAACGGGCTAAGGCGCCAGCCACGCACACCTGAGCTGGCGGGTTCGGATCCAGCCCGGGCCGCCAAACAACAATGACGGCTGCAACCAAAAAATGGCCGGGCATTGTGGTGGGCGTCTGTAGTCCCAGCTACTTGGGAGGCGGAGGCAAGAGACTTGCTTGAGCCCAGGAATTGGAGGTTGCTGTGAGCTGTGATGCCATAGCACTCTATCCAGGGTGACAGCTTGAGGCTCTGTCTCAAAAAAAAAAAAAATTTTTTTTTTTCACAGAGAAAACCTCAGGCTCATGAAGCTTTACTGGTGAATTCTACAGCACTTAAGGAAGGAATAATACCAATTCTACACAAACTCTTTCAGAAAATTGAAACGGAATAAATGTTCCCCAACTCATTCTATGAAGCTGGCATTACCCTGATACTAAATCCAAACCAAAAATATTGCAAAGAAAAAAACAAAACAAAACAAAAAAACCTATAGATCAATATTCTTCATGACAAATATCTCTCTTAAAATTTTATTGATATGTTCATGGATAAACTGAATTAATAATTCTAAGATATTAGTTCTCTCCCCAATTAATCTATAAATTTATGCAATTTCATTCAAAAATTTTTTTTCTTTTGTAGAGACAGAGTCTCACCCTATTGCCCCCAGTGGAGTGCCGTGGCATCACACAGCTCACAGCAACCTCCAACTCCTGGGCTTAGGCAATTCTCTTGCCTCAGCCTCCCGAATAGCTGGGACTACAGGCACCCACCACAATGCCCGGCTATTTTTCTGTTTTGCAGTTCAGCCGAGGCTGGGTTTGAACCCACCACCTTCCATATATGGGGCCAGCGCCCTACTCCATGAGCCACAGGCATCGCCCTCCAGTAGGATTTTTTTCAAGTAAAATTTTAAGTGAAATTTGTCTTGGCTCCTGTAGCTCAGCAGCTAGGGTGCCGGCCACATGCACCAAGGCTGGTGGGTTTGAACCTGTCCCTGGCCTGCCAAACAATGACAACAACAACAACAAAAATAAAATAGCGCCTGTAGCCCCAGCTACTTGGGAGGCTGAGGCAAGAGTATCGATTAAGCCCAAGAGCTGGAGGTTGCTGTGAGCTGTGATGACACAGCACTCTATTGAGGGTGGCATAGTGAGACTCTGTCTCAAAAAAAAGAAAAAAAATGTTTTAAATGGAATTTAACATACATAATGAAAGCTACGCCAATGATGAGCGCAGGGAGAATGGGGACTGAAGACCCCATTCTTGGTTAAAGAAAGCACTCCCAGAAAAAGAGAAAAATTAAAAGTCAGCTGAATGGGTCAGAACAAAGAAAAGTCAGCTAGTTTACATTTAAGCTAGCCATTGCTAGCAAGCGTCCTGCCTTTTCTGAAATTCCAGCCTGTTGGGGATATAGCATCCTGCCTTTTCAGAAATTCTGGCCTGTTGGGGATACAAACACCCCTGCTGGGTCTGTAAGCACTCTGAGGAAAATGGTCATGAAGAGGCTATGACAAGACCTAGAAAGATACATTAACTGGGTAGAAAACAAGCAAAGCAGATACCCATTGTGGAGATTTGCATTTGCCTGGGGCAGAGATCAAAGGAGTAGCTTGAGCCCTGAGATAGGGGCAGAAGAGCTTATATCCCTTATTGCAGAGGAAAATCCTCTGTAGTGGTGATGGGAGGTAAATTTTTCCCTCCCACCAATTCCTCAGAGGAGATGAATGCTGGTGGCATTTTACTCCATAGGGAACTAGCAGAGTTTAACACCTCCCTAGAAATCTCAAGCAGGAGGATCTCCCAATACAGGGCTCAGATTTCAGATTTCTCAAGGCTCTCCTTAAAGTTAACAATAATAATAGGAGCTGATATGCTCAATCAGAGAAACTGCTGGCATCTTTGTTCCATCCCTTACCTTACTCTCTGGGCAAATACACTTGAATAAAAGCAGAGTGGAGCAAACACTCAGTGCCACTGCCGGAATCCCATGAACGGGCAATGGACCCCTGAGCTCCCACTTTTAATTATACTCTATGTCTTATGTCTCCTTCTTTACCGTCATTTCTAACTCGGTATTTCTGCAGTTGGTCACCCCCAGTTTCCACAGGTCTTACAGGACTCTGCCCCCGAGGTGGGACCCCGACAATGAGTATGCAACACAATGCATTTTTGCAATATAAGCATGACCCAGATTTTAAAAACTAAAGCATTATATGCATCTCAGGAACACGCTCAGTATCCACCTCTCTGGTAATAAGACAAAATAGCTTTGCCTGTTTTGAACTTTATACAAATGAAATGTGGATAGCGTATAAAAGGAAAGTATAGGGTGGAACCTATGGCTCAAAGGAGTAGGGCACCGGCCCCATATGCTGGAGGTGGTGGGTTCAAACCCAGCCCCAGCCAAAAACTGCAAACAACAAAAAAAAAAAGATTACTTTGGCTCAGCGTCTGTGGGTCAACAGGCTAAGGCGCCAGCCACGTACACCTGAGCTGGTGGGTTCGAATCCAGCCCGGGCCCGCCAAACAACAATGACGGCTGCAACCAAAAAATGGCCGGGCATTGTGGCAGGCGCCTGTAGTCCCAGCTACTTGGGAGGCAGAGGCAGGAGACTCGTTTGAGCCCAGGATTTGGAGGT
>CAUYRH010055598.1:0-31927 GCA_963574655.1 Perodicticus potto | reverse complement strand
ACTTTGTCACCCTCAGTAGAGTGCTGTGGCGTCACACAGCTCACAGCAACCTCCAGCTCTTGGGCTTAGGCGATTCTCTTGCCTCAGCCTCCCGAGTAGCTGGGATCACAGGCGCCCGCCACAACGCCCAGCTATTTTTTGTTGCAGTTTGGCCGGGGCCCAGTTCAAACTTGCCACCCTCGGTATATGGGGCCGGCATCCTACTCACTGAGGCACAGGCGCCGCCCGCCTTTCTCCCTTCTTTGAGCAGGAACTTCCTCAGTTTTCTGAGCCCCAGCCTCTGCAGGGACTGGGAGGAGGTGGTTAGAGGCCCCGGGGTGTGTGCCCCATGGAGGGAGCTCCAGCCACAATGGCCAGTGCGTGGGCCAATGAGAACCCCGGAGCGGAAGGACTGGTCATTTCCTCCCTGCAGATAGCATCTCCCCTTGGGGCTTTAAAAACCACAGCCTGTGGGCAGGAGGGACCTTCGATCATCCATCCATCACTGGGACACCAGAGAGCAGAATATGGTGAGTCTCAGAAAGGAATGGGTAACAGAGTCCCCTCCCCTGGTTCCTCCAGCTCTGCCCCTGTGGGCCCTTTTTGTCCCCCCAGCCCTCCCTTTCTCGCTCCCTCTCCCCTTGTCCTTCCTCTCCGTCCTCCCGCATCCCAGGTTCTCACCCTTCAGAGCTGGGAGGTGGTCATGGAATAAGAGTGTCCGGGGCTTATGGGAGCCATGGTGACCTCACAGGGCTGGGGACCCAGGAAGGCTCCCTGCGTTGGGTCTCCAACGACGTCTACAAAGAAGCCATAAGAGGGGAAATCCACAAAGGGCCTCCCAGGCTGCAGGGGCAGTTGGAAGAATGGTGATGGGGACTCATGAGGCATTTCTGATGTTCTGAATGATAGAGGTGGGGAAATGGAGGCCCAGCGAGGAGCAGAGCTGGCCTAGGTGTGGCCGTGGCGGGAGCAGAGCCAGGTTGCCCATTCCAGGCCAAACGAGGGTCCCCCTTATGCTGTGTGTTCCTGAGGTGGTGGCTTCCAGCCGGCAGTACTGCCACTCAGCACCTGCTGTAATAGGTTGTCCGGCTTGCTTCGTCTGCATGAAAAAGGAAACCGGAAGTCAATTTGGAAGGACCAGGGAGGGGTGTGAGGTCATCTCACCCCTATATCCAACTTGGGTAAACCAGCCTTTCAGCTTCTTTTTTTTTTTTTTTTCTTTCCATAGAACATTCCAAAATGTCAAAGGGTATTCAGTGAAAACTCCCTCTCCCTGCCCACCCCAGAACCTCTTCCATTGTCCCCAGAGGCAGTTATGAGTACCAGTTTGTCCAGGTGGATCTTTCTAGAAATAGTCTACAGATGCCCAGGAATAGATGCTTAGAGGACAAAGTGAGGCGTAGTTGATATGGGGGACCCTAATGCCAAGTTCAGCTTTGCCTCTGCCATGTGATAGCTGAGGAGACTTCTCTGTTCTGGGCTTCCTTTTCCTAATCTATTAATACTATTAATAGACCCCACAGTATAGATTAGCAGAGATAATTAAATGAGGTAATACATGGAAAGTTCATACAAGAGTGCCTGGCATACAGTTGGTGCTCAATGTGTGTGACATATCTATGCTTTGTTTCCCTTGCAAATAGCATCTTGTGTTTTGTCATGAATAACAATATTATTATTACTATTTGAGACAACGTCTCTGTCACCCCAGGGTGAGTGCTATGGTATCATCATAGCTCCCAGTAACCTCAAACTCTTGGGCTCAAGTTATCCTCCTGCCTCAGCCTCCTGAGGAGCTGGGACTACAGGCACCCACCACAATGCCCAGCTAGGTTTTACATTTTTATTTTATTTATTTATTGAGATGAGAGTTTCACTATGTTGCCCTTGGTAGAGTGCTGTGGTGTCATAGCTTACAGCAAGCTCAAACTCCTGGACTCAAGCGAGTCTCCTGCCTCCGCCTCCCAAGTAGCTGGGACTACAGGCGCCCGCCACAACGCCTGGCCATTTTTTGGTTGCAGCCGTCATTGTTGTTTGGCGGGCCCGGGCTGGATTCAAACCTGCCAGCTCAGGTGTACGTGGCTGGCGCCTTAGCCCGTTGAGCCACAGGCGCCAAGCCTATTAATGATATTTTTATAAGCGAAGACAAAGAGTAATATATTAGGGATTTCATAGTCCCATAATCACTACCTGAATGCATTAAAATACATGGCATCATTTATTTTAAAATGACTACTATTCTTTCTGTAAGTACCAAATTTAAATGGTATGGTAAGCCAGACAAGGTAGCTCACACCTGTAATTTTAGCACTTTGGGAGGCCAAAACAGGAGGATTGCTTGAGGCTAGGTGTTCAAGACCAGCCTGGGCAACATAGTGAGACCTTGTCTCTTCAAAAAATTAAATTAGCCAGATGTAAAGACACAAAGCTTTAGTTCCAGCTACTAAGGAGGCTGAGGCAGGTGGATCACTTTAGCCCAGGAGTTCAAGGCTACAGTGAGCTATGATTGCCCCACAACACTCCACCCTGGGTGACAGAGCACAATCCTGTCTCAAGGGGGGAAAAAATTAATACTTAAATTATCTACAGCTACATATATATATACATAGTATTAATTTTCAATGTGTACTGTTAACCTGATTTACTGTTAACCTCATACCTATAACATTGAGAAAAAAAAATTTTTTTTTTTTGAGACAGTCTCACTCTATCTCCCTGCGTAGAGTGTAGTGGTGTCATCAAAAAGTGTGAATTATGATCAAAGTCATTTGATTCAAGGATCAAGAAGAAATGTCAAAAAGATATGCAAAGATATAGAAAGAAGTAGATTTACTTGAATGACTTTAATTGAAAAGAAAAAGAAAACGGGAAGGTATTGAAGTATAACAAGGTCAGTAGATTGCTAAAATTATTTACCACCTATGTCAATATGTTTTTACAGGTATCCTGGGTGCTCAGAGAGTTACAGGGAGGATGTCAAAGTATGAGATGCACCTACCACGGGTGGAGGCAGGAGGTGGTAGGGGAGAGCTAGGTCACAAAAGTCCCCTCATGAGCCACATCGTGAAATTTAGACATTGTTCAGTAGGCAAGCAGAAGCCACTTACGGACTTTAAATGCAGGGAAGTAAACAATCATGTTTGTATTTTAAAAATATCATTTGACTGTGCAGACAATGGAAGAGAGGCCAGGGAATTGGTTTAGGAGGCAATTGCAGTGATCGTGCCATTATCTCAAAATGCTAAAACCAATTGCCAGTGTGTAATCTACAGGCAAAACAAAATAAAACCCAAGTTAGTCACTTTGCTCTTCAGTCTCTATGGGAGCAAAAAATGAGAAATGGAACATCAGTCACAGTAAGATGCACTGAAAAAAGTGAGTGGGAGGGACAGGAAAAAATGTTTAAAAGAAGTTAAAACAGAAGACAGCGCTGTGAGTCAGTACGATTTGCAGAGAAATTGAAATGATACCTGCCCTTCCTCATCATGATTTACAACGTAAGATAAAAACAATTGACAAACAAAGAGACATTTCCACTAGAACAGAAGCTCCCTAAAGGTAGAGTCTTACACCCTCTGTGTTTGCTGCTGGATCGCTGGTGCCTCATACATAATACTAGTATAGGCAGGTGCAATGCCAAATACTCCACATTTAATTCCTAGCACACTCAGAGGAGGGAGGGAGGATGATCCTCTGCATTTCACAGGCAAGGAAAATAGACCCAGAGAGATTAAGGATCTTCCCCAAGGTTTACTAACCACACAACTAGTAAATTACAGAGCGAGGTTGGATTCAAACCCAAGTAGTCTGTTGTGGAGTCCGCCTTTAACCACCATGTAAGTACATCATATAATTATTTGCTGACTTGCAGCAATTGAGGAAAGAGTAGTTTCAATTCCCAAAATTTTTGAATGATGAAATATTTTAAATGCAACTTTACTAATTTCAAGACCCTTTAAGTAACTGAAAGATTTGAACAAATTATGTCTGTTATACTAACAGACATAAGTAAAACTTGATATATAAATATGTATTTTTAAAAAGCCACAATATTTTTTTCCTGGCACTATATATAAAGATTTTTTTGAAGAATAAACATGCAAGAATATATAGGAAAACCCTAAAAAAATTAAAGAACAATGCATAGTAGAAAGTAGGCCATATTAGATAGTAAAGAACATTATAAAACTTCAGTAATTAAGATGATATGGCATTTCCTGTAGAATATGGTAGTCCTTCCTGCAGAATTTATATGGTTCATCTTTATTCCATAAACAGTTTAAAGGTAAATTCTATCCCAGCAATTATGAATTCTATAAAAGTATCCAAATTGTCTGCACCAAGATGAAAACAGAACCATTATGTCAAAATAAATAGGTGACTAGGAAAAGAGAAGTAACATGAAGGCAAAAAAGACTTACAAGATTAAGACTGATATTTAAAGACTGGTTGGCAAACATTTACTGATCCCCCTATAAAATGGCAGGAGTTCTGATAGATTCCAGAGGTAAATAAAGTCCCTTTCTTTTAAAGAACTCACTGTTTACATAGGAGCTAATGTTTAAACAAGACCCCATCTGTAGAGAGTTGAAGGTCTGTGCTAGAGGTATATGGATGCAGGGTAGAGGACACTCAGGAGGGAATAATTGGTTTTCATGGGATGGGATTCAGGACATCAGGGAGAAACAGAGAAGGACACATGAAGAAGAGGACATCCAAGTCCACTGTCCACTGTAAAGAAGGGGTAGGGTTCACCTCGGAGAAAAGAAGGGGTCAAGGATGGGTGGATGGGGGAATGGATTGCAGCACATTCCTAACGTGAACGTAGAATGAACTTGACCTGGCTCAAGTTTATGGAGCTTGTGGGAGACAGAGCAGGTAGCATAGAGCCAGCTCTTGACTGGTCAGCTGTGCCTTGCCTAGAAGTGGTAACTTGATCCCACCGGCATCAGGGAAACCACCTAACCTGTGATTTCTAAATAGAAAGAATTGTAATTGGATAAGATGGACCAGTTGGAGGGAACTGTCCTAGGAAGAGTGTTGGGGAGGTGACTGCAGCAATCCAGGTGACAGTGCTTGCAAGCCTGAACTGCAGCAAAAGAAGTGGGGGTGGATAAGATGTCAAATTCAAGAGCTGGCTGTGGGTAAAATCTATAACACAAAACTGGATGAAAGGATGGAGTGGGAGTCAGCAAGGAGGAATGAAGGTGGCATCATTTGACAGATGATAAAGCCCATGCTGTCCTCACTGGGCGATTTGTTACTGTCGGATGCCCATAGCTCGTCTCCCTGCCCCTGTTCCATTGCCCATGCCACAGAAGTGAGACTTCCTCTGTGGTCTCTCCAATCTCAGTGGCTCCTTGTCACTGTCATAAGAAGCGTGCTCCCCTCATGGAAACTCCTTCAAGTGGTCCCTTCCTCTCAAGCCTCCCCAGCCACTGCATCTAGCCCCTTCACTAACATTCAAATGAGTCCCAGGCTCCAAACCAGGTCTGTCTCCACCAGCTCCCAGATTCCATGGGCTGTTGGTTCTGCCTACCACCCACCATTTCCTTACACTTTCCAGAGTTTCTAGGGCCATGCGCCATGGCAGGCCCAGCATAGTCCCTCAGATATTTGCTGAATGAATGAATGAGTACATGAATAGATTTAAAGTTCATCTGAGTTTTTATCTTCTTATGGAAACTTTTTCTTACCCTGTTCCTCAAGTTTGCAGTAGATTGACTTTCCTCCCCTTCTGTGGCTCCTGTCCCTACTAGGTTTTCATACTACCTTAGACTTACCTGTTTATTGTCTATCTCCCATCCTCCCTTGGTTGTTAACATCCTTTTTTTTTTTTTCAGATTAACATGAGGGCACAAACAATTAGGTTACAAGGTTTGCATTTGTTAGGTAGAGTCCCTCTTGTCCTTGTGTCCCACACCCAGGGGGTGTGTGATATATCCTTGTATTGTACCCATTAGGTGGACACCAATTCCCTTTCTTTCTTCTTTCCCTCTCCCCACTTCTCCTTTCCCCCAGTTTGAATTAAATTGAGTTTTTCTCATATGTGTGTGTATATTAGTTCAACTACTAGCTTCATATGAGTATTGAATGCATTGGATATTTGCTTTTCCATTCTTGTGATACTTCACTAAGAAGAATGAATTCCAACTCTATCTAGTTTAATACAAAAGATGTAAAGTCTCCATCTTTTTTATGGCTGGTTAGTATTCCATGGTGTACATACCTCACAGTTTATTAATCCATTCATATGTTGATGAGCATTTGGGTTTCTTCCACGTCTTGGCAACGATGAATTGAGCTGTGATGAACATTCTAGTGTAAATGTCCTTATGATAAAAATGATTTTTTTTCTTTGGGGTAGATACCTAGTAGTGGGATTGTGGGATCAAATGGAAGGTCTATTTTGAGTTCATTAAGGATTCTCCATAATTCTTTCCCAAGAGGTTGTAATAGTTTGCAGTCCCACTAACCGTGTCTCAGTGTTCCCTTCTCTCCACATCCACACCAGAATCTGCAGCTTTGGGATTTTATGATGTGGGCTGTTCTCATTGGAGTTAGGTGATATCTCAAGGTGATTTTGATTTGCATTTCTCTGATAATTAGGGACAAGAGCATTTTTTCAAGTGTTTGTTAGCTATTCATTTGTCATTCTTTGAGAAGGTTCTGGCCTGTGAACATCTTAAGGGAAAGAACTATCTTTTCCCTCCCTAACCCGGGTTGTAGCACGGTAGCTAGTATACATTACTAGAAGGGTGATCAGATGGGATGGGGAGGAGGGCTTAGGAAATCAAAGAAACATGACAGTGTTTCAAATGACATAATCAACAATGGATTACAGACTGGTTATCCTGTTGGTGCTACAGAATAGGGTACCCTAGAGCTGGAGGGGGAAGACAGTCTCTTGAGTACTTACCTTGGCAAAGGTGAGAATGACATGGCTTCCCCCAGAATTACTCTATCCCACCATCCTGACCATTTGGATTCCTCCTCATGGATTATTTATCCCATAAGGAACAAGAGACCTATACCCTGTAAGTCCCAGATGATGCAATGTGCCTCGTGGGCACCCTGTCACCCTTGTCAGGTCTGCCTTTTCCAAGCTTTCAGAGAAGAATCATCTCCAGATATCACCATCATCTTACATCTTGATTTCTGTTGTAGAATAAGGACCCTAAGATGGCTCGAGTTGCACTGGAATCTCTCTACAGATTACTTTGGGTTTACATGATTCGAATTAAATGTGAAAGCAACACGGCTACTCAGAGGTAAGGAGTTGACTTGTGTTAATGGTAACCACATCACCCAGCCACTGTGGAGGGTGTTTTCTTGAATCATTGCCTATGCTAACCCAGATGGAACCTATTCAAAGTCCCAAGGAATATATTCAGGCTTTCCTTAGGCATTGGCTTGGCACCCATGACAAAAATCCCAGCCTCCACTGGGATCAACAAGTTCCACTTCCAGGGTTGTGTTTGCCAGTTTAGGAAAGGAAGCAGCTACAATTTTCCCACTGCTCTTAGTTTTCCAGAAAAACTTTTCATAGAGTAATTATCCTAATGGAAAGGGGTGAGGTGATTTGTTTTCTTTTTCTGAATTCTCTCTGATACTTAGATAAGATGAAATGTCTGCCTTTCTCCCTTAAACAACTGGAGCTCAGCCAATCTTGCTTGTTTTTTCTTCCCCCCTTATCTTCCAGCCGACTTATAACCATCATCACAACACTTTTCCCCAAAGGGTCCCGCGGTGTGGTGCCAAGGGATATGCCTCTGAACATCTTTGTGAAAATCATCCAGTTCATTGCCCAGGTAATGGGGAGTTTCCAGCAGTGGGAATCTTCTAATTGCTCTTA
Source organism: Perodicticus potto (assembly GCA_963574655.1). Taxonomy (NCBI): domain Eukaryota; kingdom Metazoa; phylum Chordata; class Mammalia; order Primates; family Lorisidae; genus Perodicticus; species Perodicticus potto. The sequence continues at coordinate 24,093 of CAUYRH010055598.1, read as the reverse complement.
ATCAGCCAGTCTCCTTCTTAGGAAGAACTAAAAGATGCAAAGTCTAAAATAACATCTCAACATGTTTAGACTTTTCAGAAAGGTTTTAAGTGTTTTCACACATAGCTTTTTCCTTTTCTTTCTTTCTTTCTTTCTTTCTTTTTTTTTTTTTTGAGACAGAGTCTCACTTTGTCACCCTGCGTAGAGTGCCGTGGGGCCATGGCTCACAGCAACCTCAAACTCTTGGGCTCAGGTGATCCTCTTGCCTCATCCTCCCGAGTAGCTGAAACTACAGGCACTGGCCGCAATGCACGGCTAGTTTTATTTGTTTGTTTGGTTGGTTTTTGCAGTTTTTGGCTGGGGCTGGGTTTGAACCCACCATATGGGGCCGGCACCTACTCCTTTGAGCCACAGGCACCACCCAACACGAGGCTAGTTTTTTGAGATGAGATCTCACTCTTGCTCAGGCTGGTCTCGAACTCCTGAGCTCAGACAATCCACCCACCTTGGCCTCCCAGAGTGCTAGGATTACAGGTGTGAGCCACCACATCTGACCCTGACATGTAGCCTATTCTTTTTCTTCAAAACAAATTGTTCTAAGAGTATGTCAAATATTTTCAGCCTCTAACAGATGAAGAAACAGAAACAAGAGTTTGTAAGTGGCTCGCATGAGTTGCAAAGCCTATTAATGAGTATTATAGAAAAATCTCTTGACTCTTTGTCCCTGTGTTTTCCTGATTCTCTCCTCTGGATTCTGCAAGTAAAGAGGAGGCATAAGATCTGATGTTTAGAGGAAATCAAAAGAAGACAATTTAGTGTAATTTGAGGGAGCAAATAATAATGTTCTAACTTTCACCCTGTGGAAAAGAAATGAATAGGAATGTTAGCATATACCAAGCACTTACTCTTTGCCAAGCCCTTTACCTGCACTAATTGACTTAAAATCTTGTCCAGGAGTATTAAATATAGTTTGTAATTTACTATTTGGACCTGAGAGTTATACTTTTTAAAACACTTTGTGTTTACCTCCTCGTAATTTCCAGCAGAGCAGTAACCTCTGCTGTGATCCGGCTCTATAGCATTAAACAAGTCAGACCATATCCTTTTTGTCAGGTTCCTTGTTTGTAATATGGGGATGAAGAATCCTTGCCCAGTATGCCTCAGAATATTGTGTGGTTAAAGAGAAGTAATAGGTATGAAGTACTGTTGAAGAATAATTGATATTGATGTAAAGATGTAAGTTTCTCTTGTTACTTCCCAGACTATTGGATATCTCTCTTTGTATTTGTTTCAATAAAATGCTTCCATAATATCTGTACTTAGGGAGAGGACATTACTTGCTCTGCAGATGGAACAGTCAATGTAACTTTTGTACATGTATTTATAATGTGGCTGAGAATGTGCCTGGATTAGTCCAAAAATGTTGTGCGTAGTGAACCTGTTGTATCTTAGTAGCCACAGTCTTGAATTATTAGACTCTGTCTTAAATATTCTTTATTAAGTAACCTTAATATGTCTTAATTTATAGATGATTCATTCTTACTTGTGGAATTGTTTGTTATCATTTGAGCCAAGGATTTTTAACGTTAGAGAATAGAAGAAACATTGTCATTTTGTAGTGATATCTGTAAAAATATACTTTAAACCGAGTTTCAAGAAGTTACCAGTAATTGCAGTACAAGTAGGAAGAGTTTGAACCAAACACCCCAGGCGTTTTGGTTCTTCAATTTGGGGAGGGCAGGGTTGTCATTAGTCATTTTGTGCTTTAGGGGTTAATTACATAACTTATATTAAAAAGGCACCCCCCCACACCACATGAAAACAGAATTATCCTCACCATCAGTTCAGATGAGCGTGGTCTTCTTTCAGGGTTCCCTGAGATCCGTAAAACTGATCAGTACACACCTCCTTCCTGTCTGGTGGGTATGATGACAATACCCATTTTATGCTGAATTTGTATGTTAATGCCTTCATTTTGTTTTCTTGTTTTCACTACAGGAACGATTAGATTTTGCAATGAAAGAAATCATTTTTGATTTTCTTTGTGTGGGAAAACCAGCAAAAGCTTTCAGTCTCAATCCAGAGGTATGAATGGTCCTTTTATGTACTTTCAACAGATTGTGTAATCACAGAGCCACACCTTGCTTTGCGATCTTGGAGAATGGGGTGAGGGATGTTCTTTTCTAAAAGTCTGTTTCTGTCCACGTCCAAAATCAGATTAAGGAATTTCAGAAGTACAATTTTGGATAAACTTAGAATGGAATATAGTTAGATAAAAGGTTAATGTGTTGCCTTATTCTGTTCTTGTATAATAGAGTAATTGTTGCCAAAAAGAAAATCTGGTGCTAAGTTAGGTTGTTTCATTTTAGAAAAGTCAGTGCTTTAACTTATAACTGATCTGATGCAGATTGGCAGGGCGAGTATTGGGAAATGATGACATGAAGAAGAACAAATGCATTTAATAATAAATACACTAAAACATAGAGAAATTTGTAATGTGCACACATATGTTTCTGTGATCCCACAAATATCGTGGGTTTCAGACACAACATGGCATAGTGGGGGCTATGCAAATATACAACACATAGAATTTCAAACTTTTAAAATCATTGTCAACCCACAGAAGTATGCCTGGCAAGCTGCCTTTTTGTAGCCCTATTCCTATGAAATTGTAGAAAGAGCCCTGGACCAGAAGTCTGCAGAGCTGGATTTGCCACTTGCCATGGGCTCTGCTACTTTCCTAGCTATGTGACATTTACCCTTGACCTATAGCTTATTCAGCAGCAAAATGTGCAGAGCACTTTTCTAGCTTACCTCACAGAATCATTGTGATATTGGGAAAAGTATATTGCAAATACTTAAGCAAAAGGAAAAGAGAAAAATTGAAAAATTAAATGCTACACACACACACATAGTTCTTACTATCTCTCTGATATTCTGTTAGTGAGGAAGGAGACCCAGAGCCCAGAGGCTCAAAACAGGGCAGCTTTTTGGTAGTAGAGGGGCCCCTGGCATTCCCATGCTCCTTGGCACCACACCCTGTGTTCTCTTCTTCATACTAAGGCTTCCACATATCTTGGGAAAGCACAAGAAGCCCCAAAACGGGAGTTTCTGCCTGGTGTCTGACGATACCAGAGGCTTCTGGAATGTCTGCAGCCAGGGTCAGCAGGCCAGGGCGAGGGAGCAAAACCAGTGCCCAGTCAGTAGATGGGCCTGGGGCTGGACACTCAACAGTCTTCTCTTCCTGGGGAGGTTCTCAAAATACTACTCATTTCTCCATAGTCATGGCTCTATTCTCTTTAACACTTAATTCTCAGAGTTACTAGAGTTCACGTCTAAAAAAGACATGTTAAATGCTACGACCATCATTATCACTGCTTATAAAATGTATCCTTGGTTCTTCTCCCAAACTCATTTAATAATAATGAAGTCATTAACTTCTCTATACAGAGGGCTTGGAAATTTTATTTAAAAAACACTACCAGGAAGAGGAAATATGTGAGTATCTTCTTTCATTTCTCTTGAGCTTGTAGGGTTATGGGAGAATTTATTTATCAGTCAGTAACTATAAGCCTGGAAATACCCATAACCCCACTCAAAAGCAGACACAAAGACAGACTGGTCTATGAAGCAAATGTCACACACTCGGTGAAATCTGCTAGGCACAGTTTCTCAGGAATCAAACGCATACTGGGTCTTTGAAAATATTTTTGAAGTAGCTTTTGCAACAAGGCCTGGAGATCTAAGGGGTTATCTTGCTATAAAATTTATATTGCACTATCACTTAACTGTTAGGTAGTTTCCAGCTAATTTTCGTGTTTTACTTCAGACCTAGATAACTTCTAATATACACCCTGATCATCATGAGAACTTGCTCATCTGTAAGAAGAGTTTCTCGCTCATCAATTTCTCTCAGTTTTGCCTTCATTTAAAATAAGATACACTTGAGGTCCTACCCAGTGCTAGAGGCAAGAAGAAAGAAAAGGAATATAGATTAAAAAGGAGGAAATAAACTTGTCTTTATTCACAGATAATCTGATTGTCTATGTAGAAAATTCCAAAGAATCTAAATAAAACCAACTAGATCTAATAAATGATTTTAGGAGGTTTATAGGATAGAAGATAAATTTATTATATCAATATATTCCTATATTCTAGTCATGCCCAATTAGAAATTGAACAATTTATAGTAGCAATGAAAAACAAAACAGCAATAAAGCTGACAAAATACGTGCAATGTTTTTCTACTGAAAACACAAAATGTTTAGAGAAACCAAAGGCAAACCAAATAAGTGGAGATAAACACTATGGATTGAAAGCCTTAATGTTATCGAGAGGTTAACTGCTCTCATATTGATCTATGTAGATTAAACTATGATTCCAATAATAACCCCAATTAAAATCCATCTACCATCTCCGTAGAAATCAACAAGGTGATATTAAAATTTCTATAGAAGACCAAAGAAACTAGAAAAACCAACATAATTTTGAAAAAGAAGACTTAAGTTAGATTAGCATGGCCTGATTTCAGGACTTACTAGAAATTTATATGGTAATCAATGCAGTGTGGTAATGGCAGAGGATAAATATAAAGACCATTTGAGCAGAAGAGATACTCCTTAAAGAGACTGACCTGTGTATGGTCAATTGATTTTCGACAATGGTTCCAAGTTAATTCAATGGATAAAAAATAGTCTTTCCAATACAGAGTGCTGAACAATTGGACATCCACCAGCTAAATAATGAGCCTCAACCTTTAATTTGCACTGTAAACAAAATTTAACTCAAAGTGGATCATGACTCATTACTCTCATGAGTAATTGATGGGTCCACATTTACGGTGCATCTTAAAAGGGTACAGGTGAAACCTAAATGTAGAATATAAATATCTATACACGATAACTAAGAAAATGCCATGAATGCTATGTCAACCAGTTCGATGAAAATATTTCAAATTGTATATAAAACCAACACATTGTACCCATGATTGCATTTATGTACACAACCATGATTTAATAAAAAAAAAAGATAAAAAATAAACAAACAACAAAGTGGATCATGAATCTAAGTGTAAAATCCAATGCTTTACTTCTTCCAGAAGAAAACTTAAGAGAAAAATCTTTGTGAACTTCAAGTATGCAAAAATTTCTAGACAATAAATATCATAAACTATAAAAGAAAAAGCTGATAAATTGACCATTATCAATAATAAAAAAGTCTGCATTTAAGACACTATTAATAAACTGGAGAACCATAGACTGGGAGAAAATATTTACAAAACATATATCTGATGAAGTACTTCTATCCATATCTATAAAGAACTGTCATGACTCAATAATAAGAAAATAACCCAATATTTTTTGGCTCAGCACCTGTAGCTCAGCGGCTAGGGCACCAGCCACGTCCCAGCCCGGGCCTGCCAAACCACAATCATAACTACAACCAAAAAATAGCCGGGTGTTGCGGCAGGCACCTGTAGTCCCAGCTACTTGGGAGGCTGAGGCAAGAGAACTTGGGCTTAATCCCAAGAGTTGGAGGTTGCTGTGAACTGTGACGCCACAGCACTCTACTGAGGGTGACAATTTAAGACTCTGTCTCAAAAAAAAAAAAAAAGAAAAGAAAAGAACCCAATTTTTTAAATGGGCAAAAAGAACAGCATCTTCACCAAAGAACATGTACAATGGCCAATAAGCTCATGAAAAATGTTCAACATCTGGCTCAGCGAACACTCGAGCGGCTAAGGTGCCAGCCACATACACCAGAACTGGCAGGTCCAAATCCAGCCTGGGCCTGCCAAACAACAATGACAACTATGACCAAAAAATAGCCAGGTGTGGCAGGCACCTGTACTCCCAGGTACTTGGGAGGCCGAGGCAAGAGAATTGCTTAAGTCCAGGATTTGGAGGTTGCTGTGAGCTGTGATGCTGCAGCACTCTACCCAGGGCAACAGCTTGAGGCTCTGTCTCAAAAACAAAAAGTTCAACATCATTAGTCATTAAGTAAATGCAAGTTAATATTTCAGATCAATTCACAAACACCAAAACGTGGAAACAACCTAAATGCCCACCAACCCAGGAATGGATTAACAAGCTGTGGTATATGTATGCCGTAGAATACTATTCAGCCATTCAAAAAGACGGAGACTTTACATCTTTTGTATTAACCTGGATGGAGTTGAAACACATTTTAGTCTTAGTAAAGCATCACAAGAATGGAGAAGCAAGAATCCAGTTGTCCTCAGTTCTAACATGAAGGCAGTAGATGATCTAGTACAAGGTGGTGGGTAGGAGAACGAGTAATAAGGGAGAGGGGAATGGGCAGGAGGAGTCTAAGTATATGGCACAGCTCTTGGAGCTGGGGCACAATTACAAGAGGGACTTTACCTAACAAACACAATCAGTGTAACCTAATTCTTTGTACCCTTGATGCACCCCAAACAATAAAGAAAAAAAAAGAAAATACAAGTTAAAACGCCAATAAGATGTGCTAAAGAAGATACAGGACAACTACAACCTCATACTACTCTAGTGAGAATGCAAAAAGGTACCAATCACTTTCAAAAAAAGACACACCCCATGAGCCAACAATTCCACCCCAAGACATTTATCCAAGAGAAAGCAAAACATGTATCCACAAAGGTTTGTACAAATCTTTACAGCAACTACATTCATAATCATTAAAAATAGGAAAACAACTCATGTCCAACAGCTAGTGAATGGCTGAACAAATTATGAACCATCAGCACGATGGAATACTACTCATCAGTGAAAAGACCACTGATTGACTGGCACCAGCCGCGTACACCTGAGCTGGCAGGTTCGAATCCAGCCCAGGGCCCACCAAACAACAAGGATGGCTGCAACCAAAAAATGTCTGGGCATTGTGGCAGGCGCCTGTAGTCCCAGCTACTTGGGAGGCAGAGGCAGGAAACTTGCTTGAGCCCAGGAATTGGAGGTTGCTATGAGCTGTGATGCCACAGCGCTCTATCCAGGGTGACAGCTTGAGGCTCTGTCTCAAAAAAAAAAAGAAAAGACCACTGATTGATGCAACAACATCTCAAAAGCATTATGTTAAGTGAAAGAAGGAAGACACAAAAAGCCATGTACAGTTTGATTCCATTTGTGCCACATTCTGGAAAAAAGAAAGCCACAGGTAGAAATTAGGTTGTCAGGTGCTGGATTTGAGGGTGCAGCCTCAATGCAAAGAGGTGTGAGGGAATTTGGGGAGATGATAGAAATATCTTGGATCTTGATTGTGAAAATGCTTCTCAAAACTCAAATGACTGTACAACTAAAAGGAGTGACTTTTACTACATGTGAACTGGCTTACAATAAATATTTGCCAGCAGAAACTTGAGGCATTTTTCTTTAATCCTCATAATAGCCCTGTATGAGCTATGGGGATTACTATTTTCATTTTACAGGAAGGAAGTTGATATTTGGGCTGGAAAAGTTAAGTAATTTCCCAAGGCCAGATAGAAAACAGGGAGAGGTGATATAGAATTATATAAAATACAAAAAAAAAATATTTTTGAAATTAACTTCAGAATGTATTCTAAAATATCCCATCTTACTTCTTTCCTTACCGTTGTCCAGAGGAAAGGAAAACTTACAGAACAGGCAAAGATGATTCGTAAACTGAATAATCCACTTGCAAATAATTGAGGCTTGACCATGTATGTTCATCCAAGGTTATTGTATTGGTCCTGCATCTGCTGAACTAGACATCATAATTTCTTGCCCAAAACATTGCTGTGACTTGATAAAAATACACAAGCCTAGAAAAAGTTTCATAAAAGAACAACCAAAAATAGAAACAAATTGGGTTTGATATACAGTTAATTTTTTAAGTTAAATACTCTCTCATTCTAGAAAATAGAGAAAGCCTCTTATTTAAGGTCATTCAATCATAAAGTACACTGAATTGGGTGTAAATGAGCCAGAGAAATTGTTTGCCAAATCCTGGTCGAAATAGGGTATCTCTTTAAAGCTTGAGCAAATAGCTTAAAAATGAATAGAAGTCTATATTATTCTATGTTATAAAGTATAATAGGGTTCCACAAAATAGGAATTCAGACAAATCAGACTTGGATGAATAGCTTCTCACTTTACCTCAGTTTCCTAATCTGAAAAATGAGGCCCCCTTCACCTGAAAATAAGAACACATCTTTCCTTGGTTATTTTCAGGGTAAAAGTTAACAAGCCGTTCTGGATACATTTTAGGGACTCAATAAATTATAGCTAAATTATCATTGTTAGTACTTGTTCTTATCGTTATTCTCTTCCCTAGGTACTAGTCTAATAGTTTACTTTAGGAGCTTATTACTTCATGAGGTTTAAAAATATCAGGGTAAATGTTTCCACATGGGTGTCTAATGAAGTACAAATGTTTTGATACTTTCTGACCTTTTAAGATGCACACTAAGGGGAACAACTCTCTTGCTGAGCCATCTTTCGGAGCCAGTGTCATGCCTTACCTGAGCTTAAGGAAGATAACAATCTGGCTCAGAATGGCATTTCTTCTTATACGTCTATGTGTTCCCATCAATAGTAGGTTCTGTGGCATTGAATTTTTGAAATTTCTTCTCAAACTTGCTAGCTTTTGTCAATTAAAAGTTAAGATCTGCAATTCAGAGCAGGCGTGATGTTCATTTTGTCGTTCACCTTTGGAACTCTTGAGTGTTTCCATTCAGTCTTCATCAATTAACATATGTGGTGTCTCTCCTTCCAGGAGACATGGAAGCCTTTGTTTACCTCAGTTTACCTTAGTTACAGATGCTCCAGAGGGTGACCACTTATCCCTTTGAGATACACCCAGCATTCCCTTAACAGAATGTGGTATAAGGCCATCTTGAACATGCCCTCCAAGTTTGGTGAAATCTTCCCAGTCGTTTTCCTATGATGCACCAACAAACAGGGACAGAAACCTAATTTTCATAGGTTTGACCTACACCCTGTGCCGACTCTAAATGCAAGCCAATCCTGACTTCCCTGGAAGACTCATGGTTTAACTCCACTATAATAATTAGTCCTTTCTTTTTGTCATGAATATCTTGTCTGTCGCAGAGAATGAACATTGGTTTACGGGCCTTCTTGGTCATAGCTGACAGCTTGCAACAGAAGGACGGGGAACCTCCCATGCCAGTTACAGGAGCAGTTCTCCCTTCGGGAAACACATTGAGAGTAAAGAAAACATATTTGAGTAAAACGCTAACTGAAGAGGAAGCCAAAATGATAGGTGGGTTTCAAACATGTTAGAACTGATCCTTATTAAGCCCTTAAAATAACTAATAGATACTTATCTTTAGTAAGATGCACTTTAAAAAAAATCTTGAAAGAAATAGCCAGTGAAACATTCTGACTCTAATTGTTTTGATTGATTCATGCTGTGTTTTGTTTTACTGCCCTTTACACTTGTTGGAACTTCCTGGTAAATATTTTGCCATTTAAATGTTAAACTTTTATCTATGGTCATATTGAATATCTACATTTTTCAGTAAATTTCCAAGACATCTATGTGCTTTGGTAGATAATCGTCTTTATAATTCATTCATTCATTTTTATAGTTCATCTTCTTCTTTCTTTTTCAGTAAAATTAGTCTGATCTCTGTTTTAAACATGCCAAATCCCACAACATGCCAGGATATATTGTGGTTTTAAAATATATGATAATATTTTTCTTTTTAATTTAGCTATCTTAATCCAAAGACATGATTTTTTATGTTTGTTTCTTGACATTTGCTTGTTTCTTATGAAGCACCCAAATGTAGACACTTAACTACAAACTGTTAAGATAGTTCCTGGATTCCAAAAACATGAGGGAAACATATAAGGAAACTTTTTGCTTTAAAATATTTATCTTCACTTATACGATATTTAAATGAGTTTAAAAGGTTTAATGCTTGAGAAGTAATTATAATCATTGATAATTTGATTAAAATTCAAATTTTAAATACAAAGCTATTTACTTTTTATTAGTATTACATATGTATATTTTATATTATTTATTTATATAAAATATATACATTTGTCTTCCATTATAGGACATTGATGCAGTATTTAATGAGAGCAGTAAAAGTAATAAAGCTTAAACACATTTTTCCTCCAATTTAAAATTAATGATATGAAGTCATTTTGCTTATTTTACTAAAATAAAAATCCACACATTTTTTCACAGAATATTGTGTGATTTTTAAAGTCAGAAGCCAAAATGAGAATTATCCTTTATTCATATAATCACAGTTGATGGAGAATTTTCTTTCTTTCTTTTTTTTTTTTTTTTTTGTTTGTTTGTTTATTTAGTTTTTGAGACAGAATCTTACTCTGCTGTCCTGGGTAAAGTGCTGTGGCATCATAGCTCACAATGACTTCAAACTCTTGGGCTCAGGCAATTCTCTTGAGTCAGCCTCCCATGTAGCTAGGACCACCGGCGCTTGACACACCACCAGGCTTTTTTTTCTATTTTTAGTAGAGATGGGGATCTCACTCTTGCTCAGGCTGATCTTGAACTCCTGAGCTCAAACAATCCATCTGCCTCGGCCTCCCAAAGTGCTACAATTACAGGCCTGAGCCACCATGCCCGGCTTATGGTGAATTTTTTTATGCTAGCCGGAAACTTTCAAAAAGTAGAATTTTGCATTTTCTTGTTATTTGAAGTCTTCCTGAAAATATTTTCCATTGAACTATTAGGGTTCCTGTTAATTGGGTTGAAATGATTATTTGGTGAACACCCACTAAGTACAAGGCACTATGCCAGCAGCTGTGCAGATGAGATTGAATGAGACTCAGCTCTTATGCTCAAGGAAGTTCTTGATTCATAGGGTCTTCATTAAAAAGTGTCATAGAGGATAAATAAACCAGAAGATCCTTTGGTATACTTAGTTGAAAATATAACTATAGTGCATGGGTTTTTTTTTAGGCATGTCCTTATATTACTCTCAAGTACGAAAAGCTGTGGACAATATTTTAAGGCACCTTGATAAAGAAGTAGGAAGGTGTATGATGCTGACTAATGTCCAGATGCTAAACAAAGAACCTGAAGACATGATCACGTGAGTACAGTGAACGTTAACCAGAAAACACAGGTAGAGAGTCTTCTCACTTACCCTGTATTTTGTTCTCAGCATCGTAGAAAAAGAGTTCTGAAAAGTAGTAAGGATAGTAAAATAAACAACTTTGGAAGCATTTGACTAGCTATAAAAAAAGGTCATAGCTATGACTGATCTGTTTTGGCTGCACCTCAAAGTATCATTAGGTTAGCAAGTTAGAAAATGGGGCCCACAGCACTCTGGTCTGTGTTTTTCAGAAGTTAACATTTTCTTCCCAAACTCTATCATAACCTACATAATATAGTGACATCCCCAATTTACAAACATTATATCTTTATAAATATCATGACATTTTCCTACTTAATAGCTTTTATGCAACTGTGTCATAAATTTAAGAAAAGCATTTTAAGAAAGCATTTGTAGCAATGAGTATAAAATATTATACTCAAATAAATATTCTTAGCCAAAATGTAAAGATCTAGATTTGCAATTTGTCTTACCTAATGAAATATCAGGTTGCTCATAAACCTGCAATTAGAACTTGTATTTGCTATTTTTGATTAATTTTTTCAGGCACTAGCATTAGGTTATAATTCTATATTTTAAGAGAGTTTGAGGCTTGGCGCCTGTAGCACAAGGGTTATGGCACCAGCCACATGCACCAAGGTTGGCAGATTCGAATCGGCCTGGGCCAGCTAAACAACAATGACAACTGCAAAAAAAAAAAAGAAACTTTCAACCTTGTTGTTGGACTGTGAATTAAGTTACCTTTGGCAGCTATGGCACAAACTTCCAAAAATACGATTAGGAAAGTTTCCTTTGTCACCCAGCTTATCTAGCCCCAAATACCAAAATTTATCTGCAGATCGTTACCTATAAATTAATCTGAAGATTGTTACCTATAAATAGAAGTTCATATTTTGGGTGTGCATTTTTATTATGATGGTATCACAGGCTTATGATTAAAACAAAGGCAAATATACCGAATTATTTTAAATACATATTTAGTAGTATCTAAAGATAAAAATGAAAACCTCCTCAAAGCCTCACTTGAAATCTGCAAACTGTTCTCTGGCTCAATGTGATTCCTTTCCAGACTTCTTTTTTTCTTTTTTATAGAAGTGGAATCATACAATACATGTTATTCTGCAGCTTTCCAGTCATTTGATTTAAATGATAGGAAGATCGTGTTGCTTTGAACGGTTCAACCAAAATAATAGCAGAGTTGAGATTAAGCAAGGTTAATAACATTAAGTATATTATCGACAGCTCTAGTTCTTACCTTGCGAATCGTCAGGTTATTCATAAACCTTTAACCTCATTATTTCATATGCCTTGACTATCTTAAAGCCATTTTCAACTAAAATGAATATATGAGAAATGCTTTTGAAATTTCAGCCATTTACTTGGTTTCCCTTAAAAAATACTACAGAAATTACTGAGCTTTAAGGAAACCTATATTTATAATCAATAGACCTCACATTAATAAGATAGGTTCAGGATGAACATAATATACTTAAAACTTTAAAAAGGACATATTTAAATGTACATGTCAATATTTTATTTGTGTTTTAAATAATGTTTCAAACTTTTTCTAAGATTCTTTTTTGCATTTTCCTATTCGACCATCTTAAGATCCCCAAAGAGGGTTAAGAATTTTTCATGCTGCATTTTATAAGGCACATCCCTGAGTGGAAAATATCTCATTGCCTCATTTCTAAAAAAACAAGGAAAAATGTTAGGGAATCATATAAGCATTTAGAAGAGGGTGGAGGCCCACACAGCGCTAATGGAAACAGTCATCTGAGTTGATATTTAAAGCCAGTCCACTGCTTTCCCAGGCCCTGCTTATGGTAGGAACTTGAATGTTGAAGTTGCTCAATTCTTCATCCCTTCTGTGGTTCATGCCAGCAAAAGAAAAAGGAAAAAAAGAGAGAGAGAGAAGAAATAAAAAATAATCATTTTGACATGATAATAAATTTTCTTAATTGTGTTATTTAGGGATTCATATGCTTCCCATACAAGCCCAGAGAGCAAAGACTGCAGTAGTGAGAAAAAATCATGCAGCAATTAGTTTCTAATCTGGGCTTGCTTTATCATCTTGGAAGTCTGGCAGAGTTTGCCCTACACTTCAGGCCAGGCAAGGTCATCCGTTTTCCAACAGATATAAAAATAATCCCAGCTGTTTGAGACATCTGGTGAGCAAGCTAGCAGAACTGTTTAAGCTACTCACTGTGTTTCAGATGAACAATTAGGAGAGATCGCTGAGCTCTAAGGCTGTACAGCTATCGGGAATATCATCTAAAAACATCCCTTTCCTTCAACTGATCAGAAACCACTATGCAATACCTCCCCTCCAGAGACCTCAAACAGCTCATGCAAAAGGCCTATGAATAAGGAGAAAAACTAGTCTGGTGACTGTCCACAAAAGCAGAGTATTTCAGAAGCTAACATACATGTGTTTTATTTTTCATATAAACAGTTTTATATTTATTCTTAACAAGCTTACAAAAGCATGCTAAAAAGTATTGTCCCAAAGCAAAATTGCTGCTTTATTATGATCTTTAGATTAAGATTTTTAAGTTAAGGCTCAGTGCCCATAGCTCAGTGAGTAGGGCGCCAGCCACATACACTGAGGCTGGCAAGTTCGAGCCCAGCCCGGGCCTGCTAAGCAACAATGACAACTGCAACCAAAAAATAGCAAGGCGTTGTGGTGGGTGCCTATAGTCCCAGCTACTTGAGAGGCTGAGGCAAAAGAATCGCTTATGCCCAAGAGTTTGAGGTTGCTGTGAGCTGTATGACGCCATGGTACTCTACTGAGACTGTCTCAAAAAAACAAAAAAAGATTTTAAAGAGTCAAATAGTTACCTGTTAAAATAACTAAAACTTTAAGTAACTTATCACAAAATATACATTTCTCCTTTGCATTTTCCAACAGAATACAGAGGGCATTATTTACCATTAAACATTCATATTCTGAAGATAGTAATGAAAAAGAAAGGAGGAATCTCCATGGAGATAGGCCCATCAGTATAATTTTAAAAGTCAGAAATGGGTCCACACATATACATGCCAGGATTTTACTTACTATGAAAGACTTATTTTAGAAGCACTTTATTTTTTTTAACCCTTTCCAAGGTTTTTTAAAATTTATTTTAGATTAATACAAGGGTACAAACAACTAGGTTACAGTGTTTGCACTTGTTAGGTAAAGTCCCTCTTGTGGTTGTGTCCCACACCCAGCAGGTGTGCCATATACCCTTACATTGTGCCCATTAAGGGGGAGCACACCCATCCCCCTCCTTTTTAATTTCTCCCTCTGCCCTCATTTCCCCTTCCCCCCAGTTTGAATTGAATTGAGTTTTTCTCTTATGTGGGTATGTATTAGATCGTCTACTGGCTTCATATTAGTATTGAGTACATTGGATACTTGCTTTTCCATTCCTGTGATACTTTACTAAGAAGAATGTGTTTCAACTCCATCCAGGTTAATACAAAAGACATACAGTCTCCATCTTTTCATGGCTGAAGAGTGTCCCATGGTATACACATACCACAGTTGGTTAATCCATTCCTGGGTTGATGGGCAGTTAGGTTGTTTCCACATCTTGGCAATTGTAAGAAGCATTTGATTTGTCAAAGACGGGACAAGGGCTTGAGAGAAGCACAACTCATCAGAGAGAGAAGCTTCCAGACGTCACACTTGTAAAAGGCACCGTTCCTTTGATATATTAAAATCCCATTTTTAAATGCTGAGTAAAAGGATGGTTAAAATACATTTCTTCACGCTGATGCATTTAGGCGTTTCTGTAATGCCAGTGTTTTCAGTGCAGCCCACAGAGACCAAACCCCATGGAACCCAAGCCTCTGGTAACATACTGTTGAGAGCAGCATTTTTCTTTTCATATTTATATCTTTGCCTTACATTTAAATTATTTAAAGTTTTATTAGAACAGATGAAACTGCAGAGGGCAAAAACATTTGAAAATCATTCGGAGCCATCACCAGCCTGTGCTTCAGAAGGCATGGATTCTAGTTTTTGTTCACCATATTTTATCAAAAATTGTTTTTAAATTTTCATAACCTTTTGACCTGTGTTTAAACTTTGTGTTCAAATTCTAGGGGTGAGAGAAAGCCAAAAATAGACCTTTTCAGGACCTGTGTTGCTGCTATTCCTCGGCTGCTTCCTGATGGGATGTCCAAACTTGAACTCATTGACTTGCTGGCCAGGTGAGTGAGAGCCAGAGTGAACGTTATTCAAACAAAATTGATTTTAATCCTGTTGCGATTCCTGAAAAAATAAAATGAATTGTAACAATTGGCAAATATTTACTGAATGAGATCTTATTCTAGGTATTATACATATATGGGCAGGAAGGAATAAAGAAATAGCTTCTTTTTACTCATGGACAGGGGTTTTTAACATCCAGTTTAAAATGAGTACATAAGCACATCAGGTGAGTAACAGCCCCAAATCTGTAATTGTGTACATAAATGGTACAAAAAGTGCTATACATGAGTTCAGTGGGCAGAGAGATGACTCTGGACTAACAAAGACAGCAAATAACTCCTAGGAGAAGGTGGAATTTGAATTCAGGAGGGTGAATGGAGTGGCATGGGTGAAGGTACAGAGATGGGACAGATGGGTCAGCTGGAAAAGAGCTCTTTCAGATCCGATGCTCATCAGAGGCCCAAAGGAAAGTAACAGGATCCTAAATGGATTTTAGTCCAGTTCTTCAGACAGCAGCCCCAAATCTGAAGTTTATCATCTGCCCCATCCTCTGAAAGAATGGGCAGTCCAACTAGAATCTAAAATTTCTCTTTTGAGTGAACTATCTCATTACAGTTTAGCAAGCTTGTTTATCTAAGGTTGATCTGAAGCTCTCGTTGGCAGTTATATATGCTTTTAATTGAAAAGTCAAAAGTGACTTATTTGCCTAGATGCGTGGAATGGGGAACAACATTGATTTGGAGAAAAAGATAGAAAAAGGAGTTTACAAACCCAAAGATGAAGAGAGATAGAACGAAGTAAGACTGGAGAAGTAGGCGGGCGTGGTGGCTCATGCTTAATCCTAGCACTCTGGGAGGCCACGGTGGGTGGATTGCTTGAGCTCACGAGTTCGAGACCAGAAGCAAGACCCCCCCATCTCTACTAAAACAAATAGAAAAACTGAGGCAAGAGGATCACTTGAACCCAAAAGTTGGAGGTTGCTGTGAGCTATGATGCCACAGCACTCTACCCAGGGGGACAGTTTGAGACTCTAAAAAAAGACTGGAGAAGTAGGTTTTCGGCTGATTTTAAAAGCTTGTGGAGACATTTGAGCTGATGAAGTTTTAAGCAGGAGAATAATAGGATAAAAGGAAATGTCCATTTAGACTATTTAATCTGTGGCAGAATAAAGGAAAGCCAGGAGACTTATAACAAATATTCACCCTGGCTGAATGAAAGATTCATTATGCACAACCTAGTTTACCCACATGCTCTCACCTTCTGAGGACACCCCTTTACATCACTATCCCAATGCGTCACCCACGCTCCTAGCCACCGTGACGACATGTCACCGTGGAGCCCCGTGCTCCCTAGTTACTGTGGCCGTGGGCCTCTCTTCCATGGACAGCTGGTCTGTGCCCCTCCGTTGACCACCTCTTGCCGTCAAGGAACAGCGTTCACAGCCTCCTGCCCACCCTGTCCCTCTGCACTCTGCCTGTGGACCCAGCCCCTCTTCCTTCTTCCTGGAACCACTAGCACAAGGATGGTGCTGGGTGTGAAGGTCTCCTGATGATCTTTTACCAGAAAACCACCATTTCAAGAACTGGTGCTCACTGGCCAAAGCCCTCCGCCCCTCTAGCTGGCAACGTCTCTGCCACCAGAACCTGTTTCTGTGTCAGCAGCAGCCGTCAGGCCATGGGTCCTTCTTCCTTCTAGTGCCTGGTTAGGACATACGTTCGAGTCTCCGCAACCAGAATGTGAATGGAGAGCTCATCCATCAGGAGCAGAGGGAAAAAGGAAAAAACAAGCCTGGATCTGAAACGGGTTTCCAGATCTGGGTGAGGAGAAGACCTAAGAAGGGGGAACAAAAGGTAGATTTCCAAAGAATAACAAGCATGATGATTGGATGGGTGGGAAAGGCTCAGGGAAAAAGAGACTAAGACTGTAAGGGTCCTGTACGCCAACGCTGCTTCTCCCAGGATGAGGACAGAGGCGGAGAATAAAGAGAAACTGTGAGACAGGTGATAGAGTGATCTGGAAACATGTAAGGAGCAGCCTGTCAGTTTGTGTGCACAGAGCGGAGAGGGCAGCGTGCCAGAGGCAGACACCGGCGTTCCCCCAGTGGGAGGCTGCGGAGTGGAAAGGGCTCTCGCCATGGCCTTGTGAGCCTTCAGAGGAGGAGAGCCCAGTGTCTGAGCGATGGGGAGGAAGCAGGATGCCAGAATGGGAAGACGTGAACTAACAGACTCATCTAGAAACTTTGTATTCCCGCTTTCCCATTGTACCACCTGTGTGATCTTGACAATTTAACCCCTCAGCCTGTCTTTTTCCCTGGGTAGAACTGCGGTAAAATTGGAATGAGACTGCCTTACCTCCCAGGCCTATTGCAAGGGCTAAATGACATGAGGCCTTGGCACTGTGTGGTTCAGCAGAGGGAAGAGGCCTCTGCCGGGAAAGGATGGCTATCAGTTACATTGAAGTGGAAGGAAGGTTCACCTTATCAATAAAGGTCTCATTGGTGATTATGTACCCTGACGCCTTTGAAATACTAAGTTTCTCCAGGCAGACCATGTTCTGGGAAAGACTAATGCTGTTCTGCTACAAGTCTGTGTGGGTGACTCCTGCCTCTGGAATCATCTTCAGTAGCCCATTCCCGGGCTGCGGAATCTGCAGACCCTGGTGCCGGATGCCCTGGGAGGGAATCCTGTCAGGCAGGGTTGGAAGGCAGGAGCTGTTCTGTGCATCCTGTTGATTATTCTGTATGTTGGTACGAACCCTCAAGCAGTGGATGCTGGATTTTCATGAGGTAACAGAACAAATAGTCTTGAGAGTTTACGTCTTAAGGAGAAAGCAAGAAAATGGCTGAACTTATATGGGACACCCATGAAGGGGCCTTTTTCAAGCTTCAGAGGAAGCCAGAAGCGGTTCTCCTCCAGGGGAAAGATGGGGCAAGCCACTCGCACACTGAGTCCTGTTAACCCAGGAGAACATGAGCCGGTCACTTCTTCTAATTCAACACATGTGGGTTCAGGCGCCACATGAGAAGTCCTCAGCCACTTTATTAAAGTCCAGTTGAGTCCGGTTGAGTTTGGAGTAAGCTGACTTGAGCCAATCTATGATCTAGACAGAGAAGGGTGAGACCTTTTATTCCAGACACTTCACAGTCACATTCGTGGTACATTTTTCCTTGAAAATGTGGTTTTCTTCATAGTTAGTAAGATAAGACAGTGTTCAGCTCCCCATCCCGCTCAGCTCAGTTCCCTATAAGGAGTTTCAAAGATGGGTCCCACATAATGCTCCCAGACCCCCTTCCTAGCTTGTCTGGTAGTGATTAAATACCACAGACACCCAGACCTCAGACTGACAGATTAGTGTGCTGAACATGACCATGGCGTATGGGACGAAGCTTGCAAACCCCTTTCTCCAAGCCATTGAACGTCAGCCACCTGAGAACGGCCGAGTGTGAGGGATCTTTCTGTGTGGGCTCCATGGAAGCTTCACAGGTCTTTTCAATGTCCTGGCGAGACCCCTGGAGGTGCTTCCTTTCCATCCTCAGCAGAACCTGCCCTGCGGGCTGCCTGGGGTCCCAGGGACTCTGCACACAGAAGGAGGAGCTCACTTCTTTCTGGGGCAGTTGCTATCTTTTCTCTCTCACTCCCCTCCCAGGTATTTCCTGCTCTACCCTCTGACCACAGGAAGGACCTTTTCCCTAGCTGTCCACAGCCTCCTGTCCTTTGTCACTTTTCCCAGTACCACTTATGTACTAAAAATTTTCAGTTTAATATGTACCCTCCCTTTTCAAAAATTTGACTTGATTACCTACCCCCTAGGGTTGTGAGAATTAAGTAATGCATTTGGATCACTTGGTAGCATGGCGCCTAACACACATGAGTTCTTGGCAGAAGTCAGGTGTCCTTGGTAGGTTTCTTCACATCTGAAGAATATATACCATGCTGTGTAATACATGCCATATGCATTGTGTTAGGTAAACTGGGCACATATTCATCCTTATTTTTAGACAAGGATATTGGATTTCAGAAAGGTAACGCTGGTTGCCCAAATTTATAGACTATTCCTAAAGCCACATGTCATTGGTTTCATGCAAAATAAGAAACATATTTTATTTAGTGTTTCCTTATCACTTGTGGAAAGTTCTCAGGTAATGCACACACCATCCCACAATCTTCTCTGGTATCTCAAAAATATTAAACATTCATTCTGCTTTCACTTTGCAGCTGTGTTGTGGGAAGTGTTTAGCTGTTTCAAGGAGCTGAAAAAGAACTTGTCTCAATTGTATATATTGCCTCAATAGTTCACTTAATCATGTTTCTTTCTGTTAATTGGGACACAGTTCAAAGCAGAGTGAAAGGATGGGAGTCTGTTCTTTAATACCCTATTTGCACCACACCCAGCGAACTGCTCGAATGGTTATAGGCAAAGACCCCCTCCTTTTGGAAGTCCTTGTCGCCGGACTTCACTGTGGAACGGTTTCTTCTTCCACTGCCCTTATTGGGGAGTAAGTTCTACACTGCTTAACCTTTTGTTTATCTTGCCATGCTTTAGAGGAGGATGTTTCTTTTAGTTGATCTTTTCTTCTGGACATGGTTTGTGAATTTGAAATCACCCCCTTTGTATTTGTGCCCCTTTTACAACAAAATTATTAAAAACTGTGATACTAAGTGGACTCCGTCAGGATCTGCCATTTGCCCTTATGAAAGCATTTTCTATCAAAAGTCATTTGTCTGACCATGAAGGTGGCATTATCCAAGTTCTATTTCTTCCACATTTTATGACATGCCTTTCATTATTCAGTAACACCCTTGTCTGAGCAGCACGTGTCCTTGAGATCACACCACTTGCTTGCTCTCGATCACGGCAGACAGAGCCCCAGGACCACGTGCCCCGGCACACACGGCCTGCACAGAACGCTGCTGGGAGTGCTCAGTGACCTGAGCAAAGAGAATCATGCCAGGCTCCGTCGGTGCTCGTGACCCCAGCTGCCAGGGAAGGACAGCTGCCATCGGTGTTGGCAATATTGGTTTCCTGCAGCATGTTTCACTGCTGTGTCCCCGCGGAGGCCTGTTAAACCCCTCGGTGGTTTTCCTTGTGTGTAACCAGGTACCTGAGACTCCAGTTTAGGCTTCTAAGAACTACGTCACCTTCTTGGAAATTTTGCCTTCTTTCCAAACTAGTCAAACTCCTTCACAAGCTGCTTTCTCCTAAAGTCTCTCTGTTCTCCAAACTCTCCCAAAGGACAGTTTATATATATAAACCGTACCCGTTTGTTTTAGTCAAACCTGTTCTTTCTTTTCCAGTCCAGTACCTCTCTGGGGTTGGGCCAGCTGGGACATGAGGGAACTGCTGTCTCCCTCCAAGGGGACCCTATAGGACTTGGAAGTTTGTGGGCCAGCTCCCCCTTCCCTGCGGTTCCTGAGAGTGGTTGGACACCTTTCTCATTTAATTCTGAGTCTTCTTTTCCTGTTTCATAGTGTTAAATCTCAAGTGTTTAACAAGATAATCCGTGATTATCTGATTAAAGTCTAATAAAAGTAAAAATGAGAGCGATCTGGGTGAAAAAGATGGTGAATGTATCTGCCAGGCAGCTGTCTATTCACACGCTTCAGGGAACGAACACAGAGGAGGGAGCCTCCGCCTTCTCAGCATCTCCCCTCCCTGCTCACCTGCTGCCCACAGACTGGTCTTAATGGGTTATTGTTCCTTCGTCTCAGTTTCATGACAGTCTGGGCCTTGGTCTTCTATAGGCATTCTGCTTTTATAATCAGCTGGGCTTTGTATTCTGGAAGCCCCTTCCTCTCCATGGTCTTACATCTTCTGGGACTATCAGAGTCCTTCAAATGAGTCTGCATCATGGGTTCAAAGTTAAAACAGATTCTAGATTGTAACTTGTGCATGAGAGCAATATTAGATGAAGAGCAGAATTAATCTCATTTGGAAAGCCGAAAGTATGGGCCCTTAAAGGCTTCATTCATGTAAATAGAGCCTGTTAATGGCTTTTGTTCTTGGTACCTGCCTAGTTTTGTAACTGCATTGGTTTACTAGGGCTGCTGTAACAAGTGCCACAGAATGGGTGGCTTAAGCAGCAGAAACCCTCTCACAACCGTGGAGGCTGCAAGCCCCAAGCTAAAGGTGTCAGCAGGGCCACTTCCTTCTGAGGAGTATGAGAGAGAATAGTCCAAGCCTCTCACCTCGTCTCCCATGGTTTGCTGGTGATCTTTGGCATTCTTTGGCTTATGCAATCATCACCCTGATCTCTGCCTTTATTTTCGCACGGTTTTATCCCCATACACTTCTCTATCTACAAAAGTCCCTTTCTCATAAGGACACCTGTCACACTGGATTAAAGGCCCACTGCAGTCCCGTATGACATCATCCTAACTAGCTATTAATAATTACATCTTCACCGATCCCACTTCCAAATAAGGTCATACTCTAAGGAGCCAGAACTTAGGAAGTCAGCACATGAATTCTGTGGGGGACTCAATGCAACCCATAACAATGACCACTATTGTTACCATAAGTTAGTAACAGTTAGCGTCTGCAGTTCCTGGTTATTCTGCTATTACCTGCCTTAAAAACAGTGGTTTATAATCTCTGGAAGCTTATTTTCTAAGACATTCAAGACCATAGCCAGAAATAAATGCAGCAAATAGGAATAATTACAAGTTAGAGAAATGACTGCAAAGGCTTTTCCCAAACTAGTGTTTTCAAACCACAGACTGCAAAAATGACTCAAAGCTGCTTAGGGGGTCACAGGGTATTTCCTCCCCAAATGGGTGGGCTTCAGACCTTTTACCCCAGCTTTAACCAGAGCAACTCAGATTTTATGTATTTATTATGTATTGGAGTTGTATTAGTCAGGGTTTTCCAGAGAGAGACAGAAACAAAAGGATGTATAGAAGAGAGAAAGAGATTTATGATAACGAATTAGCTCATATGATTATAGAGGCTGGCAAGTCCAAAATCCGCATGGTGGACCAGAAGGCTGGAGGCCTGGGACAGCCAATTTTCCCATTTGGATCTGAAGGCAGTGTGCTATACAGCGAGGAGGAACCAAGGTTGCTGACAAAACGTAAAGGCTGGAAATTTCTCTTTTTGGTCCTTTGTTCTAGTCATGCCTTCAGCTGATCAGATGAGGCCCACTCACACTGTGGAGAGCAATCTGATCTACTCAAAGTCTGCCCATTTAAGTGGTAATCTCATGTAAAAACACCCTCCCAGAAACACCCAGAATAGTGTTTGGCCACTTATCTGGACACCGTGGCCAACCAAATTGACACATAAAATTATCCATCCAAAGAGCTCTGCATAAAATTTTGTTGGAAAAAAATGGATGGACTGCTGACTTAAATAAAAGGAAAGTTTGAAAACTCCTGCCTTAGATAATCCTTGATTAGAAGCTCAGGTTAAGACCCTCTATGTTTTCTTCCAGCAACTATCACCTACTTGAGAACTATAGATTTCATCATGTAGGATGTTCCTGAAGAATCAGTTCAGATCTTCCTTCTCGGCATCTTTGCAGATTTTACATGTTTTTGAGACAGGAGCTATAACTCTTGGCTCAGTCTAAGTCTGTTAGCTAAAGAGTTCTTGATCTGGTTTAGCATTGTCAAACTTGGACCAATTGGTATACTTTGTGCTTTAATGAAGCCAGCACATTGTACCCCTTGATTACACTAATATACGCAGCTATGATTTAATAAAAAAAAAAAAAAGAAAGAAAGAAGTTATGCTTCTTTTGCAAGTTATGCCTCTGACAAAGGTTTAATAACCAGAATACACAGAGAACTCCAACGTATTAGCAAGAAAAGGTCTGAGTACATTGGATACTTTTTCTTCCATTCTTGAGATACTTTGCTAAGAAGAATATGTTCCAGCTCCATCCATATAAACATGAAAGAGGTAAAGTCTCCATCTTTCTTTAAAACTGCATAGTATTCCATGGTATACATGTACCACAATTTATTAATCCATTCGTGGGTCAATGGGCACTTGGGCTTCTTTCATGACTTTGCAATTATGAATTGGGCTGCAATAAACATTCCGGTACAGATGTCTTTGTTATAATGTGATTTTTGGTCTTCTGGGTATATAGCTAGTAAAGGAATTATAGGGTCGAATTGAAGGTCTATTTTTAGATCTCTAAGTACTCTCCAAACATCCTTCCAAAAGGAACGAATTAGTGTGCATTCCCAATAGCAGTGTAGAAGTGTTTTCTTTTCTCCACATCCACGCCAACATCTCTGGTTTGGGGATTTTGTTATGTGGGCTAATCTTACTGGAGTTAGATAATATCTCAAAGTAGTTTTGATTTGCATTTCTCTGATGGTTAAGGATGGTGAGCATGTTTTCATGTGTCTGTAGACCGTGTGCCTGTCTTCTTTGGAGAAGTTTCTCTTCAAGTCCTTGCCCATCCTGAGATGGGATCGCTAGTTCTTTTCTTGCTAATACATTGGAGTTCTCTGTGTATTCTGGTTATTAAACCTTTGTCAGAGGCATAACTTGCAAATATTTTCTCCCATTCTAAGTGCTGTCTGCTTGCTACACTTACTATGTTCTTGGCTGTACAGAAGCTTTTTAGTTTGATCAGGTCCCAGTAGTGTATCTTTGATACTGCTTCAGTTGCCTGGGGAGTCCTCCTCATAAAATATTCACCCAAGCCAATTCCTTCAAGAGTTTCCCCTGTACTTTCTTCTAATATTTTGATAGGTTCATGTCTTAAGTTCAAATCTTTAATCCAGTGAGAATCTACCTTAGTTAATGGTGAGAGGTGTGAGTCCAGTTTTAGTCTTCTACAGGTTGCCAGCCAGTTCACCCAGCACCATTTGTTAAATAGGGA
>CAUYRH010055595.1:0-29890 GCA_963574655.1 Perodicticus potto | reverse complement strand
GGAGCAGCTGGCATTTCCTACT
The DNA here is from genome assembly GCA_963574655.1 of Perodicticus potto. Lineage (NCBI taxonomy): Eukaryota > Metazoa > Chordata > Mammalia > Primates > Lorisidae > Perodicticus > Perodicticus potto. Next base: position 29,868 of record CAUYRH010055595.1, on the reverse strand, counting down.
CAATAACTCATTATAAAGAATTAGAGCGTCAACACGAAGAAGACATTCAACAGGTTAGTGAAATGATTTTAGGACTCCAACGGCAAATTAATTCACTAGCTCAAGTAGTCCTACAAAACCGCAGAGGATTAGATCTTCTTTTGGCAGAAAAGAGAGGACTTTGTTTAGCACTCCAAGAGGAATGTTTTTTCTTTGTTAATGAGTCTGGGATTATTACTAACAAAATTCGATCACTCCAAGAAAACCTTGACTCCAAAAAAAAAAACAACGTGAATCAGAGTCATCAGACTTCTCCTGTTGGTTCACTCAAAACCCACTCTGGGTCACACTTCTACCTTTCCTCACACCTATAATTGTCATCCTTGGGCTGGTGGCTGTGGCTCCATGCATAACTCGTTTTATGCGAACTCAGCTCTCAAAGTTGTCTCAATGGGTAACTACTCAATTGGTGCTGCAAACCTACACCCCAGATACAGCTCCCAACCCACAACAAGAAGAAACTGTTTTTCGTGAATGGGGTATGCTCTACTTAAAACCATAAGACTTTCCTGAATACCACTTCTAAACAAACACCGCTAAAGCAAAAAAGATCATAATTACCTTCTAGTTGGCCAATTAAAACTACGCACCCCTCTCAGCAGGAAGAAGTTACAGAAGAGAGAACTCCTCATCCCCTATCCCAAGGCCAACCTTCTATTTTTAAAATATCAAGAAGGGAGGAATGTTAGATAATTGCAAAAGTTCATCTCCCTTTTCCCAATTATCCACTGAAAATGTCAAACCTATGGCCCGCCCCCTACGGCTCTTCACGCCAGAGCAGTACCACCTTATTGGCTATTCCACCGTCCCATCACCGCCCCAAACCCATCCAATGTAAGGGCGTGATTTTACTTTCACTTTCTCTTTTTCCCCTTCTTCTCCGTGGTGCTAATCTGTAGCTTCCCCCGCCAATAAAGACCTTTTGTACAAGCCTTGGTGGTCGGTAAAGTCTCTGCCAATCGAGTGCCTCCCTTTCAACTTTCCCTTTATCTGCAAAAAACCAGACTGACCTGCTGGGGTATAAAATGGGGGCAACTGAGTTTTTTTCCTGCCCTTAAAGGCTATCATACCTTGCCCAAATTATTTAAAACACAATACCTGTCTCTCAGATTAATTTACAAGTCAAAGGCCAGGCACAGTGCTGATGTCTGTAAACCTAGCACTCTGGAAGGCCAAGGCCTGAGCTCATAGGTTAGAGAACAGCCTGAGGCCAAGCGAGACCCTGTTTCCAAAAATTATACAGGTGTTGTGGCAGGTGCCTATAATCCCAGCTACTCAGGAGGCTGCAGCAAGAGAATTGCTTGTGCCCAAGCATTTGAGGTTGCTGTGAGCTATGATGCCGCAACACTCTACTGAGGGTGACAGAGTAAGACTCTGTCTCAAACAACAGAACAAAAAAAATTACAAGTCAATCTGCCAATCTGTTCCCCCACCATTTTTCCCCCCGTACAAACAATTACTGCACCCATACTTCATATTCTCCCCCTCCCATTGAAAAAGGCATCCATAAAGGTATCTGACAATCATCAAGAAATTGGGTACTCATTCTTGTGGATCCTCCCTGTGCATGGTATTTGAGTTTCTTTTCTTTCTTTCTTTTCTTTCTTTCTTTCTTTCTTCCTTCCTTCCTTCCTTCCTTCCTTCCTTCCTTCCTTCCTTCCTTCCTTTCTTTCTTTCTTTTCTTTCTCTCTCTCTGTCTCTCTCTCTCTCTCTTTCTCTCTCTCTTGAAAAATAACCAGCCTTTCTGTTTCTGTCTAACTTTGTCACCCTGGGTATCATGGTGTTATATCTCACAGCAACCTCAAACTCTTGGGTTCAGGTGATTCTCCTGCCTCAGCCTGCTGAGTAACTGAGACTACAGGTTCCCCTGACAATGCTCAGCTATTTGTTCCTGGTATTTGGAAATAAACATTCCTCTTATTAATCTGCCTTAACTGTAAGTTGATCTTTCAGCAAGCTTTCACAGGAAAAAGTGTGAGTTTCACCATGATTATTACACTATTTTGTGTCTGCTTGGTCTCCTAATGACAAAGTTTCTCAGTTTTTACTCATTTGGAATATGTTTGCTTTGCCTTTATTTTTGTTAGAGAGTTTTCTCAATATAGAATGCTCATGCATACATTTTTTCTTTGAAGACTGGGCTAAAACAAAGTTTATCATGGAATTGAAAGCCTAAAAGAGAGCTAAAAAATCAAAAGTTAAAAAAGTCAAGTGGATTGAGAAATGAAGTCATAATGCTAGGAGCTGATATGTTGGACTGGGCAGAATCTGTGAAAATAATAGTCTGTGAGGTCAGTGGTTCTGACTAAAGCCAAATGGAGAACTTTTTTTAGATTATAAAAATGATACATGAGATTACATTATACTGAACATAAATCATGCTGTGCTGTACTGAGAGTCACAGATTGATAGGAAGAAAAGTTACAATTTTAGCATGAGATAGTTGTGATTAAACAGGATCACAAATGTGCTGTTATTGAGAGAGGATTCCTGGGAAAAGTGAGGCCTAAGAGAACAGAGGTATTCTCAAGAAGGCCCTATGGATAAACCAGTGAGGTCTTCCCTGTGGTGGCTCAGCTCTTAGGAATTTGTAGAAACTTAAAATCCTGGGACCTAGAAACTTGCTTCTGCTTCTATAAAAGCCCATAGTTCTATAAAAGCCCTAGCCCTCTTCTCTAGCTTGATTCAAACTGACCAGTGAGAAAGGTACCCATGGGCCAGAACTTTTGACTAGGGATGTAAAGGACAAGACTGAGCCAGTTGGGGAGCGTGACCATTTTGCACTCTGGTCTACCATTGCTCCGTGAGCTGGAATAAAGTCCTTCCTCTTTTAAACATGGTGTCTATATGTTCTTTCCCTCCTTGGGGCCTCATCTTCCTGCAACATTTCTGGTTCCCTGACTGGGAAGCAAGACCACCTGAGAAGAGAAGAGGCTCAGACTCATCAGTGGTTGGAATAAACCCTCTGGACACCCACCAGGCCCCAAATCAACCTGGGTGATGTGAACCACTGATCACTTTAGGGATAGCAGTTTTGCCTCACTATGTTGATGCCACAACTGGGCAGAGAAAGAATCCCCTCAATGGCCTTTGAGGAGTAAAACACTGGGAGGAACTGCCACCTGCACTGAGACACGTCTGAAGCAAGGTAAGACCTGTCAGGAGGTCTGCTGAGGAAGACCAGAAAGGGAGTGTGATAAGCACCCAGAGCCTCTGGTGTGCCATTCATGGCAGTTTGAGTGGAAAGATGAGGTTGCACAGGTTAGGAAATAGGTTAGGAACTGTGTGCATGTGAGTGCTTGAAGACTGACTGAGACAGATAACAATAAGTGGAGCTCCAGCCCAACTCCAGTGGGAAATGATTATGTGACAGTCCCCTCTCCATATTCCCATTTTTAGCCTGTCTGTGACCCCATTTTTATCACATCTGTGATGTATTTGTGGTTTGTATGTGGGAAGGAAATGGGAAACACATTGGGGAAGCCCATTCAATTGGGAATTTGCTGAAGCATTTTAAGAAAGTGATTATAGGGGACCATAGAGTAAATATCTCTTGGGATACTGAGAAATTTGTGTGAACAGGAAAGACTCAAATGCCTTTTTATTTAGATGATTGTGGAAACCTTTGAGATAAAATTAGTTTTAAATCTGTTACTAAAGTTCAAATGTTTGGAGATTATAAAACTGTCACCTCTGTAATATTTCTAAATTTGGTAGATTTGACTGTGATATATGTTCTTGATTTTGAGCCTCTGAATTCTGTTTAGAGAGGTAGCTATGGTGAGGCCTAAGATTCGTGTTCTCCATACTTAGGCCAGCTGCTTCAGGGCACAGTCTAGCCTACATCCTACATGGCCCATTCCTCCTTGCTCCAACATTACCCCCTGGATATTATGAGAGAAACTGACTGTTCCAGTTTCCTGCTTTCTGTCTTGAATTCTACACCTGGTTAATAAATTAAGGACACAGATCCTGTCCTTTTAGCCCATCTTTGATGCAATTTGGTCATGTGAGACTTAGGGGGACAATGAAAATACATCAGAAATAATGCCTATGTTGTGGTTGCAGAACATTTTTCACTAACTTAAAACTTTAAAGTCATGATGTATTTCATGAAATGTCTCTCATTTGTAAAATGAATAATTTAGATGTTTAGATTGTTCAGGAACCTGAGCCTTTCTTAAGGAATAAGATTCTTAGGTTTTTAACTTTCTTTTCTTTCTTTCTTCTTTCTCCTTTTTTTTTTTTTTTTTTTTTTTGAGGCAGTCTCACTTTTTGTCCCTCGGTAGAGTGCTGTGGTGTCACAGCTCACAGGAAACTCAAACTCTTGGGTTCAAGTGATTCTCTTGTCTCAGCTTCCCAAGTAGCTGAGACTACAGGTGCCCACCACAACACTTGGCTATTTATAAAGATGGGGTATAGCTCTGGCTCAGGCTGGTCTTGAACTCATGAGCTCAGGCAATCCACCTGCCTCTGACTCCCAGAGTGCTGGGATTGTAGGTGTGAGCCACTGTGCCTGGTCCTTTTTATCCTTCTATTTATCAATTCAGCCAAGTAAATAAGAAACTTCATAGTAAACTGAGATCCTGTTTTGTAAAAAGTGGTTTTTCAAGAGTAAGAAAAATTAGACAGAAAGAAAAAATGGCATTGTGTTAGAAAGGATCTTGTGTTATAAATTTTGTCTGGATAAGAATTACTGGTTGTTTAAGAAAAATCAAAGGCAGGGTAAAGCAGAAGGTTTAGGATGTTTGTAAAGTGTCTATGAAAGTTGAATAAGGCTCATGAAAGGAAATTTATAAAGGAATTTACATGTAATCAAGTTGGCTATGTATTGCCTTTAGAATCTTTTGGCTTGTGATCTTGTTTGAACAAATGTGTGAAGGCATTGGTATTTGACAAACCTTCCAAAATCAAAAGTCTAAATTTGGTATTTTTAAAATATTAAGACCACTGAAAGTCTGAGAAAGACATATAATACTTGTTTGGTATAGGACATATTGTAAAATATGAAATAATGGTTAATTTTCTGTGAATATATGATTATATTCATATATATATGGCATAATATCATAAAATATTAGTTTGTCTTAGTGTATGTTGTCACTAATAATTTTAATTCATCTCAGAAAGTGTTTTTGTAACTGGCCTAGTCCAAAGTTTGTCCTTCAAGGAAAGTAGTAGAAAAGGCTGGCAAGTTCTCTTGAATTCAAATTTCTGATAACTTTGGAGATTGCATACCAGCAGACTAAAAGCAAACTTATGGGACTTTAGTTAGAAAGCTAACATGTTCATGAGTATTGCTACCATAACTTCAAACAAAGCAGAAATCAGTTACATGAAACCGAGCAGATTTGTTACGGCTTTTTGTTTGAAACCTTAGTGATTCTTTCTGTGTTCAGTTTTCCACAAGTCAAGAAAATCATTTTCTATCTCCTAACCTACTTGTAGCTTTCAGCAATCTATTTACTTATGAGAACAATTTCAAACATTTATTTGTTTCTCTCCTTGATTTCTCTGGAATTTGAAAACCATTTCTAAGAATTCTTAATTTCTGACAATACAGTTATTTGCATAAGTTCAATAAGAATCTGTTTTGTTCTATAGGACAGAATGAAAGACACTGGTTATTTTACCAAGGCATTGACTGAAATAGCACTTTCAGAGATGTCCAGACTGTGTGAAGGAATTAATGTCAACTTTATTAAGCCAGTGAAAAAGCCCATTAGAAAGATTGGCCAGTTACTTCATCAAAAACATTTCCTGATTGGGAATGAGTAAAGAATGTCACTTCTGACAGGTCCAGAAATCGCAATTTACTTTAGGACCTCAGGAGAAGAGAAATTTAAGCAATGCATATAGGTATCTAATGGCACAGATGAAACCGGGGTTCATTTTGGACTTTCAAGTCTAACCCAAAATTCCTTATAAAAGGTTCTAGCAAAGCCAATTTTAAAAGGAAGAAAAGCCTAGCTGGCTAATAATTATTCTTACAGCACTTTATGCAAGTAAGCAGACCCAATATACTGAAAGTGCAGCTTATTTTGGCAATCAAATTAATTCTTCTATAATTTGCTTTTAGTAAAGTGAGAAATTAGAGATGACAAAATGATTCAAAAAGAAAAAAACTGTGGTCCTTCCATGTCTGCAATGGAAGCTTATAAAATGAGACATTATAGTTTAAATGAACTGAGCTGTTAAATGGTACTAAAAGACTGGCCAAATAATATAGAATTATATATACTAGTTATATTTGGTCTGAAGCCTTAAGGCTCAACTAAGGTTACCTGTTGGCTACACTAGATAAATTTGTGCAATATTAAACACTATCTGCTGTGTCTATATAGATTCCTCAGAAGAAACTGGAACCTGAATAAGAATTACCCAGTAAATGGTGTGGCTGGAACATTACCTCATAAGTGGCACCACATCCAACTGATATTTAGAATATTCACTTGAATTGCCCAGAACTTAGGCTCAGTTTCATAAGGACTCTTAAAATTAATATTATCCTAAGAATTGTTCAAAGACTGCAAATAAGAATACTAATATTCTCATCATGAGAACATCAGTCTTCAATTTCAGAACTTGTAGATATTTTTGGTGACTGCTCAATGGTTTCATTCTCTCACCCTGGACCCAACCTTGACTTCATCTCTGTCAATCTAGGGAAGCCAGAAAGCCACAAACATATGCAAGGTGGCTGAGGTTATACAGGATCCAGAGGAAGGACCTGTGAAATATACTTTCATAGTATTTCTATGAAATACTGTACAAAACATACAGACTGGCCAAACCATCATATGAAGTCACAAATTGGGGGTAGAAAGGGCCAATAGAGAAGAAATCTGAGCAAACAAAAGCCTCTAAGAGGCCAGAGAAAGAACTGGGGGCAGCCTTGGTGCTGGGCCTTACTGACCTGTTGAACCAAGGCTTTTGAACTGTATGTATTAGAGAGAAATAGAACAACTGAGGAAGTGCTCATTGACAATGAGAATCCTTGGCAAAACCAGTTGCTTATCTCTCTAAGCAACTTAACAGGGTCTCAAAAGGATGGTCACATGCTTTAAAACGCTGAGAGCCACTGCCATGCTGGTGCAACATGCTGATAAGTTGACCTTCGGAGAAAAGTTAAGAGTCTAGTACTATATGTAGTTGTCACTCTTATGAACACCAAAGGGCACCATTGGTTGCCCAATTCATGCCTCAGCAAATATCAATGCTTACTGTGTAAAACTCTAAGGACGGTTATAAAGGTTACCTGCATGAGGCCACACTCTGACCAGGAAAAAAGAACATTAAGAAGCTTCTGGAGAGACACATCTATATTCCTCTTTTGGACACCCTTGCCAAGAAAGTCAGCCAGCATTGTGTGACCTTCAGTCAACACGATGCTAAACAGAGACAATCCCTGCCACATGAAATTCAGTACTATAGGGCAGCCCCTTTTAAAGATGTGCAAGTGGACTATACTGAGTTATCCAGATGTGGAAAGAACTGGTACTTACTAGTTTTGGTGTGCATGTACTTGGAATATGTGGAAGCCTTCCCCTCTAGGACAAAGAGGGCTCATGAAGTAGTAACAGCATTGCCCAGAAAAATCATCCTACCATTTAGGTTGCCCTTCCAGATTGAATCTGATAACAGACTGGCCTTTGTAACAAAGATAGTGTAAACGACAGCCAAAATCTTGAATATCATCTAGTATCTACACATGGCCTCTAGGCCTCAAAGCTTGGGCAATGTAGACTGCATGAACAGAACCACAAAAGCAGAAATCAAGAAACGCTGCCAGAATGGAAAGCTTAACTGGGTATAGGTCTTGCCACTATCTTGCCACTGGTCTTGTTCAATTTTAGATATATCCTTCTAAAGAGTCAAGGTACTCTCCTTATGAGATAATGTATATGCGACCTCCACCAATCCTACACAATTACCAGAGACTCCTAAAAGGACTGAGAGAGACTGAATTTCACAGGCAGATAGAAGTCCTAGGAAGAACAGCAAAGAAGATCCCCACTTAGGTAATATTATCTGTGTTTTGTATAATCTTTTATGTCTGTACATCAATTTCTCTCCTGGGAACCAAGTCTGAGTCAAGGATCCCATCCTGGTTCCCCTCAAACCAAGGTGGAAAGGACCCACACTATCATCCTGACCCTACCTAGAGCAGCTAAGGTGGAAGGGATCCTTGCCTGGATCCATCACACCAGGCTGAAGCTCCCATGAGAAGCAAAAACAGATCTGACCAACCACTGCAAGAGTTACCTTGCAGTGGTCAACATGCCCTGCTCCAGCCACATAGTGGGAGCTGGCTGGTCAAAGCATGGCTGAAGGCTGAAGAAACTCATTGCAGAACTTGTATTAATTGGACTTTAAACTTTAGGAAAAGGGGAGAAGGAATGTGAAGGCACCCACAAAGTAACTTGCCCTTATAATCAGACTCAATATGTGACACAGGGAAAGGTGAACACCCATATGTATCTTACAACCCTATGGAGCCCCCCATCATGATACAACTAAGACCTGGGTAGAGGATCTAAGAGGAGTCACAGTCCCTGAAGTCTGATTGCTGGTCCAGACCAGGGAAATAGTAAAGCCCACCCAGGTGACTCTAAGTTTAATGTCTACAGTGCCATGCAAAGGTAATGATGCAGAAGGACCTGGCAAATCAACTATAGGAGAGATCAGAAACACCGCTGTGCCTTAGGTTTCATAGAGAAGTTATATAAGCTTGAATTTGAAAGGTAAAAATGTATGATGGAAAGCACCTGCAACAGTGAGGACTACAGCAAAAGAAATATTATGCTGAAGAAAAGAGTAATGTAGGCATATTGCTTTGTGAGTCAGAGTAACCCCTATAGCTAGTCTTGCAAATTGATAACCAAGTAGAAGTCATAGGACACATAGTAAAGAAAAACCCAGGCACTGCCCCAGGTCCTAGTGTATACTTGGAATGGTTAAAGCCCTCAAAACTTGTAGAGACACTGGTTTCCAAATGTTAGAGAATTTAAAACCCTACTGGGAGGATTACTAGCCATCACCAGACTTTGCTTAATTATTCCCTGTCTCCTCCTGGTACTAGTCAAAGCAAAGTGCTGGATGGTTGAGGCAGTTGTCAAAAACCCCAAAAAACCATCATCACATGTGTTCTGTATGGAACACTACCAGCAATTACAGGAGCAAGTGGATAGTGAGACCCCAAATTAAAAAATATATATATATATAAAGTCTCAAAGAGGGTAATGAGAGAGGACACTCGGGAAAAGTGAGGTCTAAGAGAACAGTGGTCTTCTCAAAGAAAATCCAAGAACACACCTGCAAGGTGACTCAGCTCTTAAGAATTTGTAGAAACTTAAGTTCCTAGGACCTGGAAACTAACACTTGCTTCTGCTTCCATAAAAGTCCACAGTTATGTAAAAGCCTGAGCCCACTTCCCTAACTTGATTCAAACTGACCAATGAGAAAGGTACCAGTAGGCCAGAATTAGACTGGGTGTATAAAGGTGAAGAATGAATCAGTGTGGGGGGAAAGCCATTTTAGACTGTGGTCCCGCTCTGACTCAGGCATGTCTTAAACCTGTGAGCTCAGGCAATCCACTTGCCTCACCCTCCCAGAGTAAGCCCTCCCTCTTTTAAACATGGTGTTTGGATTTCTTTCTCTCCATTGGGCCTCATCTTCCTGCAATATTATGATTAAGTTAATATTAGCCTTACTTATAACAGATGTGTGCTTGATGGGTGTCATGAGAGTAAAAAATAAATGGCTGTTGATAAGGAAAGGTTGTTATACTGTTGAGTATTGGTAAAATAAAATACCTCTGTAAGCAGAAGCAGCAAAGGAGACCAAGGAATGAAGGTCTAAACATACCACCAGATGACATTTATACCTAAGTCAGATCTCTTAAAGAGTACAGTTCTTAAGCAAACTCTCTTTCCACTTGGAATGAGAGTGTCCTTCTGCCCTCTAAACATGCTTATGCACAAACTGATGCAAGAGGAGAGCCAAAAAGTAGCCTAAATTCTGCTCTCCATGTTGGTGTCCTGGCTCACTGCTGTGTATTCTGGAAAACAAAGCAGTTTTCCGATGTAGATCTGAAAGATGTGTCATTTTCTCTAATTTACACAATGGTTCTGTGGTCTAGTTCTGATTGCAAAAACTAAAGACTGCTATAAAGGCCCCAAGGAATCACTAGAACCAACAGGAACGTGTTGGGAAAGCAGAAATTGTGTCCTAGTCATTTAGAAGGTTGTGTTATTGTGATACATGTTTGTGGACAAGGACTGATACAAATACAAGCCACAAAGCAAAGTTACCAATGAAGATGAGCACATCCATGAAAAAGTTTGGAAACATCTGCTCCTATTCTTTTTCCAACAATTAAGAAAGTTAAGATTTCCCTTTTGTGGTTTCCTTCCTAATAATTACAAAGACAGATCTTGTCTTCCTTTTATAGATAACATGAAAATTACAGTAGGAAGGGAGATGAGTTGACAGCATTACCTCCTTAAGAGAATATCCTGGAGGCCTCATCCCTTCCATAAAGACTCACTCCAAAGACTCAGCTGGGAGACTGTCTTTTTTTCAGCATTAACGCTAACAGCTCAAAACTCAGATGAGTGGTGAGAAGAGGTAAAATTTTCTTAATGAAGTGATAGAATAATTTTATTCTTTAGTCTCAGCTTTGTCTCTCTGTTCATAATACCTAAATGCAGATGCTTCCAATGAAATAAACAATGTTATAAATCTTCTAAAGTTATAAATTTATAGAATTTAAAAAACTTTTTATAATATCATATTTGAATTGCAATTGAAGTTTACCTTTTCTTATTCTACTAACTTTTTGGTTTAACTTACCATTTGTACTTAGGTGAAATTTAATAATCTATATTGTAAGTAATCTGGGGTAACCCTGATAGATTTAGTCATAATTCTATGATTTAAAACTTTCATCCATTTGTAATGTTTTCAACCATTTAAAATTGTGATGTCCTAAAATATAATATTTGTAATCATTTAAGACTAATTGGCTTTCAGTGGATGACCAAAAATTAGTTTTATTCCATTATGGTAGTTGACATACAGAACTTCTCAGATCAAGAAAGTGGTTATCATGAAATTCTCTGAAATTATCTCCTTTTGTAATGTACCAAATTTTGTAAGAGTTAGTTACTAGATTATATGTATGGGAAATGTAACCTTAACCATAGATACAAATATTTAAATCAATTTTATTATTTTATGTTATGTTAATTTGAGAACTTTACAAAAGCTCTATTTTACATGTTATTTGGGTAAAAATGTTTGGTAATGAAAAATAATAATATGCAAAATTTGAATGATATAACTTTTCTTTACTATAAAAGTTGTCTATATTTGCACTTATATATCCTCTTCTAAAACTTTCACATTGACAATTTGCACATTGAACCATATATTTCAAAATATGAAAAATATACTTTAATTTTGTTGCTGAAATTCACAAGATTTATGTGCAAATTCAGTAGACAGTCTGTTTTCTAGTGGCTATTTCTAAATATGGAAAAAAGAGAATGAGGGTAAATTAAACAGAGAAAAGTAAAAGATAATAATCATTGCCCACTGATGAGCCTTGAGGGCATAAAACCCTCAAAAAATTTAAGTACACAACTTCTATGTCTGTGAACAATAGAGAAAGAAATTAAAGCATTACCTCATGCTTTCGATGCCTGCATTTTGTGAATTTGAAAAGTATAATGACAGAGAGGGTATGCCTCAACTGCTCCTGAACAGTGCACATGAGGAAACAAAGGATGTGTTTCTCCAATTATAATTTCAAATTTGGAATCAGCCCTCCACATTAAATATTTGACTCACTTAGTAACACAGTTATTATCACTTATAGTTTTGATAGTTTATAGAAGGCATTTATGTTTAATAAAGCCATATACTCATAAAAAAAAAAAAAAACAACAAGATGCACAGGGGAATGGTAAAAGACTTTGCAGTCCCTTAGAAAAATTAATGTTATGCTTGCCAGTATCTTCTTGGTTGGGCTAACTGGAAAAGGGATACATCCAACAGGATTTCTAGAGTTTTCAAAAATTAGTAGCAAAGGGTTTGTGATCAAATACCTGCAATGTTTTTCTGCTTTCTATATCTGCAGTGATAGTATTGCACCTGTGCTTTCCCTCAGGACAGCTGAGATTTAAAAGTCTTGAAATTACAAATATGCTTCTTACTAGCATTATGCTTTCAGCAGCATGTACGCCAAGTTCAATTTCTACGCAGTGGTAAATACATTGCATCATTTGATGACATTTAATGCCTATTCTTTATCTTTTGTTTATTTTATAAAGGTATTTATTTATTTATTTATTTACTTAAGTATTTACTTTTTTGAGACAGAGTCTCATTATGTTGCCCTCGGAGAGTGCCATGGCATCACAGCTAACAGCAAACTCTACATTTAGGGCTTAAGCAATTCTCTTGCCTCAGCCTCCTAAGAAGCTGGGACTATAGGTACCAGCCACAATGACAGGCTATTTTTCTGTTGCAATTGTCGTTGTTTAGCAGGCCAGGTCTGGTTCGAGCTCACCTGCCTCGGTATATGTGGGCAGTACCATAACCACTGAGGTACGAGTGCCAAACATATTTTATGAAGGCTTTTTCACAAAATTCATCTTGGTGATGATGTGTATTTATTTTATCTATTTGCCAAATGATTTTCTGTGATTTTCTACTATTGTCGCTTAACCAACCACCTCAACTGGGCACCTGAAATTCTCGCAATATGCTGTCAATAACAAGTCACGGGTCTTATATTAAGGTCTTAAATTAATGTGAGAAAATATATGATGAAATGACACTTTTAATTCATGTAATAATAAAACAAAACACAATGTGCTTTGTTATATATGGATTACATTCTTAAATCTACACATTGCAGAGGGCAAAGTTCACTGTTCAAATGATATCCTAACATAACAGTACTCTAAAAATTATATACCATAAAGATGAAGAAAAAATATCACCAAACTTCTTTTTCCACAAATGACAAATTCATCCTATGCTAAACAGCTCTTGGAGGTTTGTAAATGACTCCGTCCTTCCATATACTCCTCACCTTCACTTCAGGCATCTGTTCCACGCCCCACATACCTTATGATCAGGGTTTTCTCCCGGATGTGTTTAATGGTCTTATTTTCCTAACCATTATTCATGATTATGAATATACTGTGGGGCTGATGATAATGAGAAGAGCCCAGGTGAAAGCTAGGATGAGAGTGAGCCTGATCTGCATTATCTGTTCACAGGGAGTGCTCAGGAAATTCACCCTCAGCCCCTGTCCTCATAGCTAGAGCCAAGGTGTACATTCAGATTTTTAAGTTTTTAATGTATCACATAGAATCAAATTTTCCTATGTACCTTTGACCAAATTAAAAGCGACCTGTATGTTTTTCTTTCCATTTCACTTCTCCTAGTTTATATCATTGCAAATCCAATGATTCTTCCATGGTGGAGTTGTCAGTTTCATTGTATAAAAATACAAGACACACAGTTAAGTGTAAAATTTGGACTAAAAAAATGACTTCTGAGGCATTTTGAAAACAGCTATTAGTTGTTTAGTTTTATCAATTGGAATTAATTTCCAGGTACATTATGAGTTCAATTATACTTTGTGTATCCACCCTAGTTCATGTCAACCATGATCCTTTCTTGTCTAGGTATAGCACTGATGCCCTCAAGAAACTCACTGGGAAAATATGCCATTTCATATTCCAGAAGATCAAGTCTTTTCCAGGCTGTGATTGTCATTCACAGGGCAAGCAGCATAAATTAGAGACCATAGATTGGACATCACTGGAGGTAAGAGAATAAAATATTAAAATTTTTACCTATATTGTTTTAGCTAATGATTTATTCTTTTTGGTATATGATTTATAACTTTGGGAATGTATTGATGAAATTTTGTAGACTTAGTAATAAATTATTGTGCATATGGCCCACATTCAAGTATTCTTTTGCCGATACTGGAATGTGATCCTTAACATTTGAAAACTATTTATCATTTACTTCTATATTATTTTGGTGCCACTGTGGTTTCCACTAAATAGCAAAACCCAACTGTTCTGATGGTGTAGATGTATGCCAGTAAGAACTATTCAGTTCTTGATTTTCATAGCTAAGATAAGTGTATTTCTTTACTTGATTAAGCTTTGGTAGAAAGAGTAATATTAACGATACAAAGTTTGTTCATAAAATCAAATTTGCCAAGTGATTTTAGCACAACTTTCTGCCTAAGGCATTAATTTCTGATTATGAACCAGAAACATTTATTGTCACCATTTGTGCATTGTCTTATCTATCTTTATTTACAAAACAATACAGTGATAAATCAACTTATAAACATAACCAGATATACATTCTGGCCTCAGAAGAATCTGAGTAAATGCACCTTTCCATTTTTCTGTGTCATGAATCTAGTGCTGAATTAAATGAAAATGGGAAAATAATAGTCCAAGTTAAATAACATGAGATAGTGACTAAAAAATTGTTCTGAAAAAGTTTGCAAGTTGATCTAATGTTGGAATATCAAGAGATGACTTTAGGGGGGATTGTGTTTATTTATTGTTATTATTTATTATTAAAATTGAGTATTTCTCCAAGCCCAATAGGGTATCCCTGTAACCAGCAAAATCTCAAGATACAAATTAATATGTAAATATTTTGATGCCACCTTATGGTTGTCATAAAGTCATCACAACTAATTTTTAACCTCTTAGTAATCCTGAAGGAGGACTTTAGTAATTCTGTTCTGATATAAAGGGAATTCATATGAGGAATCTCTGGATTGAAACTAAATTAGAAGAGAACCAAAACCATTTTTAGGTGATACGGTTAATTAGGGTGTTAGTAAGCAGGATAATGCTCCTATCCCCAAAATATTAATATCCTAATTTTCAGATACTCGGAATATACTACAATTCATGGCAATACAAGGTTTCAGATGTGATCAAGAGTGTTACCCTGTTGATTATCATGAATCTTCACAGCGAGTCCAGTATAATCACTGGCGTTCACAAATATGACAAAGTTATGAAAAACAGAATGTATCAAAGTGATGAGATATGAGAAAGACTCAAATGAGTATTTTTTCAAATGTTTATTTAGTGATCTTTCCATGCTACTATAGATGTTCATTCAATTTAAATGTAAAATACCATTTATTTTATAAGACTGCCACTATTTTATAACACTGTTTTATATTTATGCCAAATATAAAATGAGAGAATGCAGAGCAATCGGAATGTGATTTCTAGAAAGGGATTCCAGAACCCCACACAGGCATCAATATATGCACCCCACCTAGGCATCATTGTAAATGTGTTTGTTTTGCATATATGTTAATTGTTGTAGAAATAAAAAATAAAATAAAATAAATTTAAAAAACTGAAAAAAGAAAATAAAGTAGAGGCTCAATTGTCAAAATGTGTATGAGCTGTAGTTAACAAATAATAAATGGGTTAAATAAAGTAACAATTATGGTAATAGTTTTGACAGCTGAAGAATGGATATTGATAATGTGAGGTCTATTATTTTTTTTCCAGATATAAAAAATATGCTGCTTCTATCCCATTAAGATGAAAACACTTTCCACATCTACTGTCATTCAAAAATGCCTTTTTGCCCAAACTGGCCTTGGATTCTCAGCCAACACCATTCTCCTTTTCTTTCGGATCTTTACCCTCTTTTCAGATCACAGGCCCAAGGCCACTGACTTGATCACCTGTCACTTGGCTTTCGTCCACATAGTCTTGCTCTTCACCGTCATGGATTTTTTTTCTCCAGACCTGTTTGAGTCACTGACTTTTCTGAATGACTTCAAATGTAAAGTACTTTGCTACCTGAACAGGGTGATGAGAGGCCTCTCCATCTGCACCACCTGCCTCCTGAGTGTGTTCCAAGCCATCACCATCAGCCCCAGCACCTCGGTGTTGCAGAGATTTAAACAGAAACTTAGAAATAACATTATCTATATACTTTTATTTTTTTGGTCTCTCGATTTGTCTTTGAACACTTTCATCATCATCTATACTAAAGCTTATTCTAATGTGACTCAAACCAATCTACTTAATACTTACAAATACTGCTCATTTTCCCCCATGAACTACATTGTCAAGGGACTCGTTTTCGCTTTGGCAGTATCCCGAGACCTCTCCTTTGTAGGACTCATGATGCTGTCAAGTGCATACATGGTGATCCTCTTGTTCAGGCATCAGATTCAATCCCAGTACCTTCACAGCACCAACCTTTTCCCAAGATCCTCCCCGGAGAAAAGGGCCACCCTGGCCATCCTGCTGCTGGTGAGTTTTTTCGTGGTCATGTACTGGGTAGACTTTTTTATTTCATTCTCTTCAATCCTGTTATGGACAAATGACCCAATTTTTATAAATATTACAAAGTTTCTGCCCAGTATTTATGCCCTTATTTTTCCATTGGTTCAAATCAGTTCAGATAAAAGAATAGTTAATATTCTGCAAAGTTTGAAACAGAAGTACCAACAAGTTTTAACAGGTTAGTGACAGAATAGTTTTTTGAAAAATAGATTCTTCCCTCATTATTTAAATTATGGGAGAAGCATACAAATTGTATTCAGAAGCATATAATTTGATATTCAATTAAAATACAAAGTAGTAATTATACTTTCATTATATTAAAATTCATCAACACATATCTGAATATATCTAATTTTGAAATTGATGCTTCCTTGAGAGCAGTGTTTTTCAACCTTTTTTACCTCACAGCACACTTTAACCTATAAACTTTGGCAACACACTTAAATAATATTGATAAAAAAAAAGGGGGGGTGGCTCAAAGGAGTAGGGCGCGGGTCCCATATACTGGAGGTGGTGGGTGGCCCTGGCCAAAAACTGCAAAAAAAAAAAAAAAGGAAAAAAAGAATATACTTACTGTGCTTTGAGCTTCTTTCAAAAATAATGTAATTAATGATCTTTAAAATTTTTCCGCATACACTGATTGAAAATCAGTGCTTTAATATCCAGCACAAGTCTGAGTAGCTACAAGGCCATGGCCTCCAAGCCCATAAGACTGAACATATATTATATCACCTCTTGGTAATGAAGCTGTGGAAAAGAGCACTCGAGAAGGGACATTAACTCCTCAAATTTACCTTTCATGATTGCATGTCCACAAATATCATATCAGCTTAATAAGCATCCCGTGTGTGCCCGGCAGTGTGCTACACATGCAGATACAGAGGTACATGAGGCATTATTCCTGTCCTTGAGGAGTTCAAGAGGAGCTACACAAGTGGTCTGGAAACTTTTGGCACACATAATAATTATAACTAGAAAGGAAGTCTAGGGACAATGGCAACACCCAAAACAGGGACTGAGCTGCCCTGGATATATATAGGGGAGCAGGACAGGAGGAGAAAGTCGTGTGCTGTGGGGCTGATGCTCAGGTGATGACAAGGGATAATGCCCCAGCGAAGGTCATGATGATGGGAAGCTCTTCAGATGATGGTGGTGAGGGTTGACACAATCACAGAGGCAATGATGTTCTGATGGTCTTTCCCCCACTAAATTTGCATGATTTACTTCATCTTGCTGAATGAAATGAATAGATATTTAGGGACTAGCACCATAAGAAATAGTTTTATCCCCCTGTTATCCTTGGAATATCAGTTAGTGCCTTCACCCTTCTCCTCTGTATCTTCACATTTTTTCTTGGTATCAGGCCCAGGCCTCTCACCCAACAAGCAGGAACTTGGCCTTCATTCAATAAAATAGGCTAGACTGAGGCTCTATTTTACAAAAGAAAAGAAATGAAATTTCTATATTAACATAAAAATTTATCAAATTAGAAGAAGAGACAAGAATTTTGGCATAAATAAGAACAAGTAACTCTTGAACATATTTTTTTGAATGTTTCCATTGAATGATTCCAGAAGCAAGACTACAAGTAATCATAGCTGGCTGCAAAATGCTTTTAGGATTTTAGAAATTTCAAATACTAATTTTCCTATGATTAATATTATTACTAAAATAGATTTTGTCAATGCATGCTGAAAGATGCGATTTCAGTGTTGGCCTACAGAATATAAATTAGATTTTTCAGTTTCAAATAAGGCATTTACAAGGAGGGTTCTCTAGACTTTGATTTTAATACAGCCACATTGTGCTGTACCTGAACATTAACCATAGCACACTCCTCAATGAACCTGACTTTATTAAATGCTTTCACAATTCCTTTACAAATATTCTTTACAGAGATATCCCTATTTATTTAAAAGTGGTATCACAAATGCCAACTCTTCAAGGAAGCAATCACTAGAATTTCAAATGCTCCTAATTGCATTGTTAAATATTACTCACTGCATATAAAAAAAAAAAAACTATGCTAATGACCCTGTTTCAGTTTATGATTTCTGAGTAACAATTTGTTACAAACTTAGTGCTTTCAAAACATCACTTATTCCATACTCACATAGGTAAGAAACCCAAGTAGGGTTAGTTGGAATCTCTCCTTAGGGTCTCCAAAATCCAAAGTGAAGGTATGAGCTGGAGTAGGTTCTTATTTGAAAAGTATGCAGAAGAATCCATTTCCAAAATTTTTAGATTGTTTTCAGAATTCTGATCCTTGAGACTATAGGGCAGAGGTAACTTTCCATACTGACTGTCAGTCAGAGGTTGCTCTGAGCTCTCAGAATTGTCTGTTCGGTGCTTGCACATGGCCCCCTCCACCTTCAATGCCAGCAATTAACATGCCAAACCTTTCTCATAATTTATATTTCTCTGTCTTTCCCTCTTACTAACAGCCAGGGAAAACTTATCTTTAAAAGTCTCTTGTAATTAAGGTAAGTGCAAACTTATAATCTCCTCATCTTAAGGTCAACTGACTTATAAACTCAATTTTATCTGCAGAATTTCTTTTGGCCATGTTATGTAACAACTACAGGAATAACACCCATCATATTCACAATCCTTAAAGCTTGGGTTGTGAAAGTGGGGTGGCCACCTTATTATTATGCTTATCACAGCCTTTAGTTTAGAAATGAATTATAAGGCTCGGAACCCATAGCTCAGTGGATAGGGTGCCGGCCACATACTCCAAGGCTAGTGTTTTTAAACATGGCCCAGGCCTGCTAAACAACAATGACAACTGTAACAAAAAAAACAGCCAGGCATTGTGGCAGGCTCCTGTGGTCTCAGCTACTTGGAGGACTGAGGCAAGAAATCACTTAAGCCCAAGAGTTTGAGGTTACATTGTGAGACAATGTCTCAAAAAAATGCATTACACTTAATCTGCATTTATATATTCCTTTCTTTCTTAAAGACAAACTTCTTCTTTTTTGGGGGGGGGGGGACAGAGTCTTATTTTGTCACTCTTTATAGAGTGCCATGGCATAATAGCTCATAGCAACCTCAAACTCCTGGGGTCAAGCTATTTTCTTGCCTCAGCCTCACAACTAGCTTGGTCTACAGGTGCTCACCACAATTCCCAGCTATTTTTAGAGATGAGGTCTCACCAGCTAAGGCTAGTCTCGAACCTGTGATCTGAGGCAATCCACCTGTCTAGGCCTCCCTGAGTGCTAGGGTTATAGGCATTAGCCACTGCATTTGTCCAAAGACAGATTTTTTAACATCAAAAATGATTGGAGTGCTAATTAACTCCCTTAAAAGTTCATAGAGTTTATTATATGGTTTTCATTCCATAATTATTCATTGAGTTAAGGAATGAATAATAGAATAAAAAGTACTCAACAGAATGAGGAGCCCACAAAATTATTACACACTAAAGTTATAAATTCTATCATTGAAAACCAAGTGAGCAGTAATTGGAAAGCCATTGTTATAGTACATATTGATTCCCAATCAGAGAAAATGTAAATGAGCCATAAGTATGTATATGAATACATTTTGTCTACAAAATAAAAAGAACTTTACCAGTTAAGAAAAAGTGGGTTACAAAAGTTATAACAGTAATTATCTAATTCGTTGGGATACAAAACTAAGAAAATGAAAATATACTTTTTCTAGGCTTATGTGCATGTATGTGCATAGAATTAATAGACAGATATGTACATAGATCTGTGTATGCAGTGTGTGCATACAAACAAAGATAAAACAAGTACAGCAATCCATTTTAGGATATTCACCCACCACCTGGGGTATTTGAGTGCTCTCCCTGAGGGAGTAGAGCCAATCACAAAAACAATACCACAGTCAATTCCTTCTGATAAATGCAATCTACGGATAGGGAGATTAATCTGCACAGCCCTTTGCAACATTTACTGATGCAATCATACAAGGTGAGGTTTGAGCACTACCCACTGTAAGCACTATCCACTGTCTCAGAGATTGAGCTAGGCATGCCATTACAATTCACCATGCCAAGAACACCATGGAGCTAGAGACAAAGGGAAGATTTCAAAGGTCACCATCCTCTCTCATCAAAAAGAGATGTGTGGGGGGAGATCTGCCCCCACACATAGCTTACCACTGCAACAGTATACAAAAAAGTAGAAACTCAGTATACCTTCACACTAAGGATATGCATAAGCAAGGCATCTACATCGTATCTGGAACTTAGATCACTCTCAAAACACTCATTAACAAAGCTAAAGGTTCTAACCCAACATATGCTATAAACACACTCTTACAAGTAAGGGAAGAAAGTCTCATCAAAGCAAAAGCAAATCCAAATAAGCAGCAGCTGCTCCAGATGATAAGTAACTAGTGTAAGAACTCAGGATATATGAAAAATTAAAGCAACAGGTCACACTCAAAAGGAAACACCAGCCCTCTAGTGATGGATAGTAACCTAAGTGAAAACGTTGAAATGACAGATAAAGAATTCCAAATGTAGATTATGAGGAAGCTCAACAAAATCTAAGAGAAACTAGAATATCAACTCAAATAAATCAGATAGACAAGTCAAGAAATAAATAAAAAAATCATAAAGAGGTCACATATTAAAAATATAAAAATGTAGGACATCTGAAAATGAAAATTTTATTTAAATAAATAAAAACACAGTGGAAAGTTGAAAGTATAGACTATCTCAGGGAGAAGAAAGAAGCTCAGAGTTTGAATAAAACTCTTTTGAATTAAATCAGTCAGCCATAAATGATGAACAGAGAATTAAGAATGATCAAAACTTATAAGAAATATGGGATTATGAGAGACACCCAATTTAAGTATGATACATATCCCAGAGGGTGAACAAAAATGTTCAGAAGAGCTGGAAAACCTACTTGAGGGAATGATTGAGAAAAACCTTTCCTGGTCTTGCTAGAGATTGAGACATCCAGGTAAAAGAAGCTCAAGGAATGTGGGAGATTCATCACA
Organism: Perodicticus potto; assembly: GCA_963574655.1. Lineage (NCBI taxonomy): Eukaryota > Metazoa > Chordata > Mammalia > Primates > Lorisidae > Perodicticus > Perodicticus potto. The sequence goes on along the minus strand of CAUYRH010055595.1, from coordinate 8,476 downwards.
AAAAGGCAATCTCCAAATCACATAAGTCATCAGACGGCCAAAGTCAACATAGAGTAGGAATTCTTGAAAACTTTAAGGTGAACACATTAAGCTACTTACAAAGGAAAACCCATCAGGCTAATGGCAGATTTCTCTCTCAACTGAGGCCTTCTAAGCCAGAAGAGATGGGAGGCCCATTTTTAGTCTTTGTAAAGAGGACAATTGTCAGCCTAGAAGTTTGTATCTTGCAAAATGAAGTTTCACACACTTAGAAAAAATACAGACTTTTCCATACAAGTGAACATTGAGGGAATTTTTCAAGAACAAATCTGCCCTTTATGAAATACTCAGCTCTTGTCTATGGCCATACCACCCTGAACGCACCCTATCTCGTCTGAAATACTCAGCTCTGCATTATACACAAATCAGCACAATGGTTACCCTCCAGTATAAAACCACCCAAAAGCTAAAGCTCAGAGCTCTAATAAAGCAATAGTATAAGAGGTAAAGCAAAGAAACAATATATTAATAAACAAGATTAACAGAACAGCACCCCACATGTTCATCAGTCAATATAAATAGTTTGAATTTCCCACTCAAGACACATAGGCTGGCTGAATATATTGAAAACATATAAGCCAAATATCTGCTATACTCAGGAATCACATCTAACCCACAAGAACTCTTACAGACTTAAGGCTGAGGAAGGCAAAAACATTTCCATTCAAATGGAAACCAAAAGCAGGCACAGACATTTTTGTATCAGATAAAACTGACTTTAAATCAATAGTAAAGAAAGACAAGGATGGTCATTATGTGATGATAAAGGGAGCACTTTAAGAAGAAGACATAATGATCCTAAATATTTATGCATCTGACACAGGTGGACTAAGATTCATAAAGGAATCCCTACTAGATCTAAGCAAAGAGATAAAAAGCAACATCGTCATTGCCAATGTTATTGTTATTCACCCAACTGTAGAACTGGATAGCTCAAACATCCAAAAAAAGACACAAAGAAAGCCAGTTACAGCAACTCACACCCATCATCCTAGCACTCTGGGAGGCCAAAATGGGGGAGATTCACTTGAGCTCAGTAATTCAAGAGGGGCCTGAGCAAGAGCAAGAACCCAACGTTTAAAAACAAGCCAGTATTGTGGCAGGCAACTGTAATCCCAGCTACTCAGGAGGCTGAGGCACGAGCACCTCTTGAGCCCAAGAGTTTGAGGTTGCTGTCAGCTATGGCACCATAGCACTTTACTGAGGGCAAGAAAGTGAGACTCTGTCTTAAAAAAAAAAAAAGAAAGAAAGAAATGGCAAGAAAAAAATTAAAAAAAGAAATATGGGACTTAAGCAGGACTGTAGAACAATTGAGTCTCACAGACATTTACAGAACATTTTACCCCCAAACCACTGAATAGACATTGTGCTAATCTCCATGACTGATTACATTTTAGACCACAAATATGACTCTGAAAATTAAACAGTATTTTTTAAAATAATACCGTGTATCTTCTTAGACCACAGTGGAATAAAACTAGAAATCAATTCCAAGAGAAGCACCTAATTCAACACAAAGTCATGGAGATTAAACAACCTGCTGCTGCAGAATTATTGGATTGATGATGAAATTAAGATGGAAATTTAAAAATTCCTTGAACTGATTAACGCACAGGACACAAGCATTCAAAATCTAATGGGATATAGCAATAGCAGTCCTCAAGGGAAATTTCACATCTTAAAATGCCTACCACTAAAAGACAGATCACATATTAACAATATAATGACACTTCTCAAGGAATTAAGAAAGGAAGAGCAGGCAGAGTGTAGTTACTAATGCTTATAATCCTAGCACTGTGGTAGGCCAAGTCTGAGTTCGGGAGTGCCACGCCAGCCTACCCAAGAGCTAGACTCCGTCTCTAAAAGTAGCCAACGTTGTGGCGGGCACCCTTAGTCCCAGTTACTTGGGAGGTTGAGGCAAGAGGATGGCTTATGCCCAAGAGTTTGAAGTTGCTGTGAGCTACGATACCACAGCACTCTCCCCAGGGTGACAAAGCGAGACTTTATCTCAAAAAATATGTATATATATATATATATATATATATATATATATATATATATATATATCGATCTGCCAGCACCAGCACAGTGGTGCAGGAGCGCTGAGGAACCCCCGGGCTCCACCCCCTCCCTTCTTCCCGCGGTAGGACATCCTCCCGACCTGCTCAAACAATCATTTAAAACATGATGCAAACATGGTGCATTACTGTGAAGTTCTAGGAGTGCAGAGACATGCCTCAGCCGAGGATATTAAAAAGGCATACCGAAAACCGGTGCTGAAGGGACACCCAGATGAAAACCCTAAGAATAAAGAAGAAGCAGAGAGAAAATTCAAAACAAGTAGCTGAGGCATATGAGGTGTTGTCAGATCCTGAAAAGCAGGACATCTGTGACAAATATGGCAAACAAGGATTAAACAGTGGAGGAGGTGGAAGTCATTTTGACAATCCATTTGAGTTTGGCTTCACATTCCATAACCCAGAGGATGTCTTCAGGGAATTCTTTGGGGGAAGGGACCCGTTTTCATTTGACTTCTTTGAAGAATCATTTAAGGACTTCACTGAGAATTGGAGGGGTCTCAGAGGAAGCAGAAACTGAGGGACAGGGTCATTTTTCTCAGCCGTCAATGGATTTCCACCTTTTGGAAGTGGATTTTCTTCTTTTAATACAGGATTTTCTGTGGGATTTCCTGCAGGATTTTCTTCATTTCAGTCGCTTGATCACGGGGGGCTCACTTCATTCTCTTCCACTTCATTTGGTGGCAGTAGGATGGGCAACTTCAAGTCTATATCAACTTCTACAACAATAGTTAATGGCAGAAAAATCACTACAAAGAGAATTGTGGAGAATGGCCAAGAAAGACTGAAAGCTGAGGAAGAAGGCCAACTCAAGTCTCTCACAATAAATAGTGTGGCAGAGGAGAATGCCCTGGCCGAGAAACGCATGCGGAGAGGCCAGCGCGCCCTGCAGTTCCTGCCCACCAGCGCCTGCTCACTGAAGCTGCAGCCAGCGGCCTCGGTGTGAATCACACCGCACCACGCTTCCAAGGACAGTGAGCAGGAGCGCTGTGAGCCCCTAGGTCCTGGGAGGCCACCACATCCACAGCCGGAGTCAAGGAAGGTGGCGAGAGGAAGTAGCAGAAGCAGAAAGAGGAGTTGAAGAAGAGAAGAATTCGGCCAAGGGCAACCACTAGCTGGACTGGCCAGGCACTCGCACTCAGCGCTCGGCCCCGAGTGGCTGTGCACACCCGTAGGTGGTAGCATTTACAAGGCCATAGTGTGGCCATAGTGTGGCCTTATAAAGGCTATTATCAGGATTAATCAGGATCACTACGGCCTTGTAAATGCTACTATCTTTAATCAGGATTAATAGGATTTGGGACATGTGTTACACAGGTCAGGGTGGGACATCAGGAGAAGGGGTTGATGAGATGGGCGGCGGCGATGGAAACTTGGGACACAGTCTCGACTTTACCAGGTTTTGCTGACCTCTAACGCCAGCTTCCTTTTCCTCCTGAGTTGTCACCAGCACCCTGCCTTGACCGGTTTAAATCTAGAAGTACAGTAAGGGCCCGGCAGGTAAAATGCTTGTGCGGACTTCTTTCCTGCTGGCGGGGTGTTTGCCCTGGAAATGTGCTTAGCACCGTGCGGATGGCGTTGAGTCCTCAGGGCGCTTCCAGCCTCTGCAGGGGAAGCTGCCAGGAATTGCTTCAGACTTGAAACCCTTTCTTATATTTATTGTTTTACTTTTAATGCTCTCCAGGTAACACGAATTGAACTTCAAATATCGTTTAGTTATTGCCAAATTTCGTCCTTTTTTCCTGGACTCACAATTGTTCTTTTTAGCAAAAAAAAATTTTGCTGAGCAAAACCGTGGAGCTTCTGTAGGTGAGAGTAAAACTAGGGAGCCCCAGGCTACTGCTCACACAACATTCGAAAGTAATCCTACATTGAGCAAGAAAGCTGAAGCTAAGTATTTTGGCTTGCAATATTGCCTCTTTAAAAATAATTACTTTAGGCTTGGCGCCTGTGGCTCAACGGTCTAAGGCGCCAGCCACAAACACCTGAGCTGGCGGGTTCGAATCCAGCCCGGGCCCACCAAACAACAATGACGTCTGCAACCAAAAAATGGACGGGCGTTGTGGCAGGCGCCTGTAGTCCCAGCTACTTGGGAGGCAGAGACAAGAGACTCGCTTGACCCCAGGAATTGGAGGTTGCTGTGAGCTGTGATGCCACAGCACTCTATCCAGGGTGACAGCTTGAGGCTCTGTCTCAAAAAAAAAAAAAAAGAAACGAAAAATAATTACTTTATTCTGGGTAGATTCTGCCCTGCTCTGGGATTATCCCATTTGCAGGACACGAGGCTTCCTCTCCTGCCCCTGTGAGTACTGGGGGGGGGGGGGTCTGGGTGGGATCTCACTGCTTTCACCTCTTCCCCAAACGCTCCTCTTGGTGACTTTTTTCTTCCTTTTTACCTGAGGATCCATCGTTCACGTTGCTTTTCTCTTGGAAAAGCTGAACGATGCCAACAGTTTTAATCTAGACAGTCCACCTAACGATGCCACAGGCTGGAAGCCAGAAACCAGCATAGTCCGTCGTCCTGAGGTGATGTTTGCGGGAGAGTTCGCAGCCTATGTGTTTGGTTTTGGTGAGGAGGGTGCAAGTGTTCAGGAAGGGAGGGGACTGTTATTTGATGGGTTTTGTGAAAAATGTAACCCTAAATGCATTACGTATTTTAAGTGCTCCCTACATAAATAAATAAAATGTTACTAAAATATATATATTTATACACCCATATATCTACATATTTTCAATACAGTTTTTTTTTTTAACTTTCCTTGCCTTGATCACTTATAAACTCTGTGCTCCAGATACCTCTTTGTTGCAAAGGCTGTTGATGAGAGGGTTCAGAATGGGGGCAAGAATAGTGTAGAAGGCTGACACCATCATTGTCCTGGTCTGGAGCATGGTTGGAGGCTGGTCTCACTTTCATGAACATTCCAGCTACAATAGAATCTTATAAACGAGGTGAACATTTAGAGATCAAAGAGAACCCCTTCTGTTGTCTTTAAAAGCTTTGCTGCAATGTGCCATTTTGGAGAACAAAGGGGTTTGTTCTGGCACTGTGAGTAAAGGTACAACTTCATGAAATACCTGGCCCAAACAGGTCAAGATAGGCAGAACCCAAGACGTAGTTGTGCAAGATGGGGGGTACTTCCAGAAATGAGCCTGGAGAAGTATAGGGAATCAAATCATGTAGTGAATGCTTCAGTTTTGTCTCTAACGAAGAAGATATCAAATAAGTGTTTTAAACTGTGAGGATATATAGTGATGTAAAATGAATTTACATTCAGAAAATCTATGGGGTGTTAATATGTGACACTTTGGATGGGATAAGTCTGCCAGTATGGAGACCAAGGAGCAAATATCTGTAGCCCCCAGGGGAGGGAGGGTTAGGCAATGATAGAGTAGGACAGAGAAGGTGGTTGGAAATAAAATTGATCATAAAATCTTTGTAAAAGGCTATCAATCATTGTCTCTAGCCCCCATTTTAAAAACCATGCCTCTAAAAATCATACTATATAGAGATTTTTCTAGAGTTCCAAAGTAACTGTACCCTAAATAAATCTCAACCCAAGCAAGACTCACGGTCATTGATTTATTTCTTTGTTTTTGAGACAGAACCTCCTCTAGCCACCCTGGGTGGTGTGCCATGGCGTTATCATAGCTCACAGCAACCTTGAACTCCTGGGCTTGAACAATCCTCTTGCCTCAGTTTTTCTATTTTATTTTAGTAGAGATGTGGTCTCACTCTTGCTCAGATGGATCTCAAACTCCTGAGCTCAAGCAATCCACCCACTTCAGCCTACCAGAGTGCTAGGATTACAGACAGAGGGCCACTGCAGCAGTCTAAGAGTCTCTTTTATGTCTGCCTGATATACATGACTACCCCTTGAAATCTTTTGACATTCCAGACTTCAAAGTTTGAGAAAATGAAATGTCTTCATCATTTTTTCTATTGTTTTCATTGTCAATTAGCAGTTTAAAAAATCAATTTTGCCATACCCGTATCATGCTTCTGGATACTGAAAGTCGATTGAGTGAAGATTATACATTATTCTGCATTAACCTTGGTGTTTATTTTTTATTCGATTAAAAAGATACTAAGCAGGTAGTAGATTTCATTCTGTGGAATTCAATTACATTTGTTTGTATGTGTGTGACAAAGTCTCAATTTTGTTGATCTTGGCATAGTACTGTGGCATCATAGCTTACTGCAACCCCAAACTCTTGGGCTACAACAATCCTCCTGCCTCAGCCTCCAAGTAGCTTGGACTACAGATGCCTGCCATAAAGCCCAGCTATTTTTGGAGAGGTGTCTCTTGGGTGTCTTGCTGTAGCTAAAGCTGGACTCAAACTCCTTAACTCAATCAATCCACCTTCTTCAGCTTCCCAGAGTGCCAGGATTACAGGTGTGAGCCACTGCACCTGTCCTTAATTAAATTTTAAAGAAATTAATTATGTGGGTTTTTTTGTGATAGACCTCCACAACCTACCACATAAAAGGAGATAGCAAGCTTTTTCTTAATATTAACAAACTAAACATACAACTCTGTATATCACACCAAAGATTAAACACCTCCAACACAAAGCAGGCTCAGTTATACTATAATTGTATTCAGTCTGTATCTTGCACAATACTTTATTTCTGATGTAAAAGTTCATTTAAAATCTTTTTGCTAATGACTCTTTTCCCAGGAAACGTTCTAGTTACATGTTGACATTGTAAATGAACATCTGTGGATTACAGTTAATAGTAAAACCCTTTTCAGAGTAGAGCAACTAAATTTTTAAAACCCTTTTGTTTTAATGACACACAAAAATGATTTTTATTTTTTTGAGACAGAGTCTCACTTTGTCATACTCATTAAAGGCAATAACATTTCCTGATGGGCAGTGAGTAAAGAATGGCCCTTTTTTTCTTGTTGGGGATTCATTTAGGATACAAAGAACCAGGTTACATTGATAGCTGTGTCATATAAAGACCCTCCCATAATAGTGTTCCACCCCCAAAAGGTGTGCCACAACCCATCAACCCCTGCCCCCCTCTCCTTCCCTTTCTCTGCTCTCCTCATGCCCCACCACCTGCCATGTTCTAGGTCATTAATTGTTCTTTTTTTTTTTAATATATGTATTTTATTATTCTTCATTACATTATTTCCCTTCCCCCCACCCCTCCATGGTAAGACAGAATTGATTTACAGAAAAGAATACAGAAAACACCAAAGCTCCTGGTAGAGGGAGAGATTTCAAGTGGGAAGAGAGATGCTCTCTCCGTTCCTCTCCTGGTCTTTCCCCGTCTCCTCCTCTAGGCCTCTAGCCTCAGGGTATATATAGGTGTATGGGTTCCTTGGCCAGGAAACAAATGAATACAGTCCCTTCCACCAGGGGCAAGGTGAACGAGTGTATCAATGAATGGACAAAGTCCATCCATGGAATTCAGGCCTAGGAAATTCACAGGAAACTGACCTAGGCATAGGAAATGGGGGTTCCACATTTAGTCCCAAGTGTAAAGTGAAGGAGACACCAAGGCATAGGTGTCTCCTCAGCAGTTGTCCAGGCTTTTTGGTTATTGGAGCCTCTGGTGGGAGTTGTAGGTCCCGCTCCTTGCCTGTCATCCAGCCCACTGGCTCTTCAGCTGGCTGCCGCAGCACCAACACCACCAAGGAAGAGGTGGCAGGTCCGCCGGCTCCGCTGAGCTGGCTAGGGTGCCAGATGTCCTGCATCAATTCTCCCTCTCCGAGTAGAAACCCCAACTGCTGTTAGGGAAAAGGGGCGAAGACTTGATCTAACTGCTTCCTGCTGAGTTGGGCGATGATAGAAGGGGGCAGTTAGGGTTTCTCCAGAGGGAGAGTCAGCACTTTCTTAACAATGTTATGTTTCTACCAAGATCCAAAGTTCACAAAAAAAATTCCATAAGAAAAAAAAATTCCATGAGAAAGTTAAGAATAACAAATTTTCTCATCATGAACAGAATTTTGTCTGCACAATGCCAAACATCTAGCTAAAACAAACAAAAATATCCTGCAAAAATGTTGCCTCCTATGCAATAAACATTTGAAAGTATCCATGTATGCCTGGCTAGTTGGCCAAAGTTCTCAGTTTTCCCCAGTATAAAACAGAGAAATCAGTGTTGTGTAGACACAGCCTTACTCTACCTATTTGCAGACCAAAGCATTGAATAGGGTCCATATCAAAACACCAGACATAGAGCCTCTAATGCCTCACTATTCTTTTCTTTCTTTCTTTTTTTTTTTTTTTTTTTGAAATCATAGCTGTTTACATTAGTGCAATCATGGGGTACAATTTGCTGGCTTCATATAAGATCTGAAACATTTTAAGATTTTACCGGCCATATTTAACATGGCCTTCATGGC
>CAUYRH010055593.1:0-29668 GCA_963574655.1 Perodicticus potto | reverse complement strand
CTATAAATTAGCTTCATAGTAGGGCTGAGTACATTGGATACTTTTTCTTCCATTCTTGAGATACTTTGCTAAGAAGAATATGTTCCAGCTCCATCCATTATTGTTTTCACATTTGGTGTTCCAGGAGTCTTCTTTTGGGTCCTAGTAATGTTCCCTTTGTCTTTTTATTTCTTGTGAAATTTTACTTTTTATATTAATTTTACACTTCTTTTATAAGTAATTTTCAAAGATTTCTCTTCCTTTGACATTTTCTGGCTTCTCCTTTGCCTTTTGACCTGCCCTACCCCCAGAACCTCCTCCATAAGGAATAGTCACCAGAGACCCAGCATCAGGGGCTGGCTCTCTGTGGTGGTCTCAGACCTTCCACTGACAAATCACCTTCCTGGCGAGGAGGCCCACCACTTCCCCTGTGGGAGAGGCTGTTTGGGTTTCCTTCTTTCTAGATACCTTTGCAGACTTGGCACAGCTCTGACTCTCACTAGATCCACTGTTGCTCCCTCACTTCGGCTGCCAGAATTGACTTGGCAGATATTTACAAGCAGCCTTGCTCTGCCACACTTTTCTAATGCATCCACTAATACCATCCCCAGGCCCTGAGACAGGAGCCACCTCATCCTAGACTCCTGCTTTCAACACAACAGCAGACATGGTCAACCCTCCTTGTCCCTCAGTCACTTGCCACTCTAGTCACCACACCTGTCACTGCTTGAGGACCTTCTGTGGCCCCAAGAAAGTCCTCAGCCTGCATGCAAGACAACTCAGAAGTGTGAGAAGTTGAAGCTTTCAGGAGTTCAAGTTATGATGGGTGGAAGTGGGGTATAAACACCCTGCCTGCCTTCCTCACGTCCTAAATAGGACAACACGCTCTGCACAGTCTCTCCAGGGTCCCCAGTGGGACTGAGTTGGAACACGTTATTTATTCATGCACCCTAAATCAATTTCCTTCTCTTCCAGTTCTCACTTCCCCTCTTCCCCGCAGGAGCTACTCAGGATCATCTCACCTGCAATCAAAATCCTATCTCAGAGTCTGCACCTGAAAGACACAGCAGAGACTGTCACTTTTCTTGTCCCCTGTGTCAACCCCTTCTACTCCACCAGCTGGAGCTCACATCCAGGTTCCTCCAAGGACTAGAAGGTCAGACCCATCTGCAAACTTGATATAAATTGAATACTGGACTGGAAACAGCATCTCTTTGAGGAACTTAATCCTGTGGGAACAGTCTCACAGTTCCTACTGACTCAGTCCTATTCAATCACACGCCTCAGTGGGGTCAGTTGAGCTCTCTATTATCAGGGTCCCTACAGTGAGTATCTTATACACCTGCTTGTCACATGTCACCTCTAACACCACTTTTCAGAGCCCAGGACTGGCCAGGTTTCAGGCCCAGCTTAACTAGGCTCCAGACATGGACTGCTAAGTTACCTTGCTCGGGTACAGTTTCTCTTAGGTACCTGAGGGCTATCTACTTTAGCTGGAGAGAGAGAAAGAGAGAGTGTCTTAGAGAGAGTAAACAGTCTTCTTAGAAAGATAGATCTTAATCTTTAGCGGAGCTTGGGAATCTTCAGCAGAGAGACGCTGTGCTGGCGTTCTGCAGGCAGGAGAGGAGACAGAGTCAGAGTAAGCGAGTCCGTGATAGAATGCGCATGCTCCTTGACTGCCTTCTGCAGCTGAATATAAAGTTGATCTCGTGCTTCTCAACACCACAGGTGTAGAGCCTGCCAATTCACCACTGCTCTCATCTCGTGAGCTCTCATGCTTGTTAGGAGAGCTAAATCCCTCTCCAAGCCCTTTCTACCCAGGTTTTCCATTATTGAGCAATACAGGTATTTCTTATAACTCTCACTCCTCCTAGCCATAGGCAATATGGGCTGCAACACCTGCTCACTGGACAAGTCGCTGATGGTCTATTCTATTCACCTTTCCACTCTGTAATTGATGGTGAGGGCATGAAGAGTATTATTCAAAGAACAGGCAAGAGCAAGGGTACCAATATCCTACTGACTTTCACAGGCACCAAAAGAGTGAGATGAATTTACCAGAACGTGTTTCTTCCGGAAAGTGTTGCTGGTGAGTAGAATAGAAGCAATGAGTTGGATAGACAACTAAATTATTTATTATCTATACTATAAGAAAAAAGTCAGTGGAAGAAACGGGCATACAGACTATCCAAAATTCTATCCCAAATAGGTAGGTTCAAGTAACGTTTTTATTCACAATTCAAAGTAGTTTCTTCTTGACCTTATTCTTTGTCTGTTGTACAAACCCTGCTGAGACCTCTACCCAGACAATTCCCCAAATGGAGATTACTAGATGGATTCTATGTCTAATTGCTGCTTCCTTCCTTCGAATGAAATTTCTTCATGACACTGTCACCAGAATATTTGGATGGGCTCCACCCTCTTTCTAGAGGGTGCTGTTGGTGGCTGAATAATGATCTCCAGAGACATCTAGGTCCTAACTCCCAGCAAGATAACATGGCTGTTATCTTTTGTGGCATAGGAAACTTGGCAAACACGTGATGGGGAGATCATTCTGGATCATCCAGGGGATCCTAAATTAAATCACAGCATCCTATAAGAAGGAGGTAGGGAGACTGACACAGAGGAGGCCCTGGGACAGAGCAGAGAGAGACTTGAGGCCCCTCTGCCACTGCCCTGAAGAGGGAAGACGAAGGTTTGAGCCATGGAGTGGAGCTGGAGGCTGGGAAAGGCAAGAGGCATGTCCTGCTTGGGGCTTCCAGAGGGAGCTCTGCACGGCCACACCTCAACTTCAGCCCAGGGAGACTGACTTTGGACTTCTGGCCTCAACAACACAAGTGTTTGTTATTTAAAGCCATTAAATTTGTAGTGATTTTTGACAACAGTCACAGGACATTCCTACGCTGCCCCATCCCCTCCCTTGGGCTCCTAAAGCGACTGTCCCTTCTCACTCAGGTCTCAATTCCCGACAGGGCTCCAATGAACAATAGCTGCAGGTCATGCCTCCCGCTTTTCTCCTGTACATTCCTTTGCACCATTCTCTGGTCTCTCTCCCCTCCCTAGATTGAATTTTATCACTGAACAGGCCCTCTTCCCCTCCCAGAGCCTAGAGGAAGGCCCAGCATGGGCTCCTTGGAGGTTTCTTAGCAAGTGAATGACCATCGTAACTATGCAGAAACTAAGGCTCAAAGCCGCCCAAAGCCCCATGCTAGGAAATGACAGTACTGGCACCCAGACTTCCAGCACTTAGACACCAAGTTCTCTGCTCTGCCCACTGATATCTCTCCCCAACCCTCCAGCTTCCCTCTTGGAGGAGGTGAGTGGGGCTGGGGTTAGGAACATGGACTCTGGAGCCAGAGCAAACGGGCTCTCATCTTCACTCTTACCATAAACTTAACTTGGATGTGGGGCAAATGAATGTACCTGTCTGTGCTATCATGGGCAGAATAATGAGACCTAATTTACCGAGGTGCTGTGAGAATAAAACAGTTAACCACATGGCAGCACCTACTCCAGCCCCAGATCACCCTATAGGGAAGGATTAGCTCTTCCTGTTACTCCATGCACATTCCCAAGAAAATGGAGCCTTGGACCTCTTGTTTATCCTGGGCACACAGTACAGATACTTGGATTAACTAACTTCTCAATTCTAATTAGCTTTAAGCCTAGAAAAAAAAGAAAAGAGGGAACTCAGTACATTGAACTTCAACTGGATAATAACGACCTGAACACGTCAGTGCTGAGAAGCACTTCTTCAAAAGGCCACAGATGGGCTGTCACAGCTTCATTTGGGGGTTATGATTAACAGTAGGGATCTCAGCATAAAAATATCACTTCCCTGGGAGGCCCACTTAAGCAATCTTTAACAATTTTCTACCACACTGCATGAAACCCCGGTATGTTTTTCCCATCAGATTCACTCCCAGTGACATGACCACATGTGTAATATACTCTCATGCCCACCGAGCTGAGGGCGTCTCCAAGGCTGCAGAGAGAATTCCCACAGTGCCAACCATGGCCAAGAGGTTCTGCCTGGCTGAGAACTGTGAGAATGGGAGGGGTTCATTGTCTCAGCAGAGGTTATTCACACCTGTCCGCAGCCCAGGCACATGGATTTTGGTTCCCTGTCACCCCTGATTCAATGTTAGCACATTAGGAATGTTTGATTGACACAGGCTTTCCCAGAGAGAGAAAGACAGAGAGACAGAGACATGGAGTCAGAAAGATTGACATTTTTTTTAACGTTTTTGTTGTTGTTATTTTTTTTTTCCTAAAACCATCAGACATGGCTTACGTGTGGCAATGAACTTGCTGATTTTTATGCCTCACCTCTAAAATCAGAACTCCCTCTTGGAAAGGAAGCCTGTTCCACTGGGCTTGACAGTGCAGTAGAGACGAGAGATTGCATTGCTCTGCTGTAAAGAGACAGAACCCAACTGGAGGAGAAAAGAAGAAATTGAGCTACAGAAGTCCACTGATTCTCTCCAATGAGGCCTTCAGGCAAGGACCTTCACACGGGAAGGGGCACTCAGAGGTGAGGGGTGGAGCAAAAATCCCCCTTGGAGGTTGCTCCACCTGGAAAGGGTAGGAAGAAAGGTAGGTGTCACCTACCTGATCTTTTAGAGCAGTGGTTCTCAACCTTCCTAATGCCACAGCCCTTTAATACAGTTCCTGTGGGTCGCAACCCACAGGTTGAGAACCACTGAAGTGTACCATTTTCCTTACCTTCAAAAGAAGAGTAATACCCACCTCTCAGGGTAGGTGTAAAGGAAAAATGTAATAAGGTATGCAAAGTAATTTAGCACACTATCTGGCAGAAGGGATGTTCTCAGTCATGGTGATTATTATATCACATTTATTATGATGTTACATTTCCCAGCCTTCCTTACAGTTCTGGGTGACCAGGAGACTGAGCTCTGACCTATCAAATGCAGGAACGTGGCATATGCCATTCCCAGGCCTAGCCCATGAGGGTGTATCACACAGACTCCTGTCTTCTGGTGGGAGGTCTGTTCCAGAGTGATCTGGAAGCCAAATGTGGAAGACAGCAGAGGTTCAGGACCTGAATAACTGGGCAGTCCAGCGTCTCCTCCCTCCCCTTGCTGCTAAGTGGAGAAATGGTAAGCCAATGAACCCTTACTGTGTTCATCCGTGGAGATTTGAGGGTTTAGCTGTTACAGCAGTTACCCTTACTGTGACTGATGCATTTCAAAATTTGTAAGGCCTCCACGTATTATTTATCTAGGGAAATGCCTCTCCCCTTTGCCAGCTGTACTTTCTTAGCATTAGTGGTAATGTCACTCAGCATCACTCTTTTCCAGAATCATGGCCTCTGGGCACTTATAAGGAGCACAGTGCATGCTGTGTGTGATGCAGAGGGATCCAGGAGCTCCCAGCCTTCTCCCAGAATGCCAGGTACAGAAACAAGTTGAAGATGTTCTTTGCACTCCTTCTGCGTACTATGAAATGCCTGCAATGTGCCAACCCAGCTCTTGGCTCTGGAGAACGCTGATCTGAAAGATATTTGGATTCATGAGGGAGAGCAGTACAACAGATAGTTACAATTAGGAATGATCAGTGCTTCGAGAGATTAGTTAACGTTTTCCTGTGACATCCCTATATAACAAATATTCTTGGATATTTGGATCTCAGTGTCATAACAACAAACACTCATGTTGTTATCAGGTCTCAGAGTAGCTGCATTTGCCTGATCTTGGCTGGCCTTGGCCGGGCCCAGCGAGTTCCAGGCTCTGGGTCAGGGTAAGACCTGCTCTGCAGATCTATATTCTGGGACCCACGTGGATGAGGAAGTAGCCTCCTAAGGCAGGCAGAAATTTCCTATGACTCCTATAAATCCCTGTTCAAAGGTCATGATGCCGGGAGCAGTGTGACAGGGTGAGATGGGTTTCTGGTGATGAAGCTGGACGGCTTCAAACGGTTAAAATCAGGGCTTGTTCCTGTGACAAAATGACTGTAACTTAGGCTCACATTCTTTTCACCAAAGCAAATCACAAGGCCAAGCCCAGCTTCAAAGGGCCAAGGAAGTGTTTCCCTCCTGTAGAGGTCAGTGGGGGAGACTTGCCATATACCTGCTGAGCAGTAGTAAATCTAATTCACCAGAGAGCATATATTGTACGATTAGCAATGACCGCACAGGAGCAGGAGCCTGGGTCAGCCTGGGAAGTCAAGATCAGCCAGCAAGGGAGGGGGTGTATGATTTGAAACTGGGGAGATGAATGAAATTGGGCCAACTGGAAGAGCAAAGAGAATTCATTTCAGGTGAGGAAAAAGCATATATAATATTGGCAACACTATTCATGAGAATAAGCATGAAAGCTCTCTAAGTGGAGAGAAATTCCATCAGCAAGAAATGTGTTTAGAAAAACTATAGAACAGCTAAACTGTGGAACATCATGCATGAGTTAAAAATAATTAAGTTGATTTGTATAATATAAAAAGACTACGAAAGAATTTTGAGACATGCCAAGTGAAAAGATAAACTCCAGAACAGCACGTGGAAGATAATGTCATTTAAATGAATCAATAACTAAAGCCTGTGCATGTACCCACACACACAATAAAACTGTGCTTCAGATGTAGAGACTGGGAGAGAAAGAGAAAGCCCCCAGGAGGACACATACCAGGCCAGAGCAGGGAGAGACGAAGCCTCTGGAAGCTGCAGACTGCGATCCGGGAAAGCCTCGAGCTTTCGCTGCAAGTTATCCTTTCTTATAAAAAGAGGTGCTAGTGCATAACCATTTTGCTGACCAGATAGGGGAAAACAGAGGCAAGCAAATAGTGCCTTAACCTTGTCCTCCACTGTTTGTTTAACTGCTTCCTTGATTCCTCCACCACTTCTGGGTGGATCTCAGACACATTCCAGACCATTACCAATCACTGTGGTCACAGGTAAACAATAAAATATCCTTCAGTCACTTTGTCACAGGAACGGCCCTGGTCTTAACAGTTTGAAGCCGTCCAGCATCATCACCAGAACCCCATCTCACCCTGTCGCCCTGGCTTGTGGTGCACACCACGACCTCCAGGCCTACTGCAGGGCAGGGAAGTGTTGGGTGGGTTGTTCTCTGTCCCCTGCTGACCCCCTCCCCAATTCCTTAGCAGGTGTTTCTGACACCAGCAGGAAAAGCAAGGCCACAGTCAGTGGGGGGGATACAAGATGGAATTTCTCTCCCAAAGGTGGGAGATGTGTCCTGGGGCTCTGCCTCCATGTACAGGTCTGTCTACCTGCAGAACCACTCCTGACACTTACCCTCAGTTGCAGCTCCTTTGGCGGAAAACGTCTCTCAGGCCACTTTCCACCCAGGCTTTGTTGTAGCTCACTCGGACACTCTGCTGAGCTCCTCTGCAGTGCTCTGGGGTGGGTCCCCACTTGTGTATCCTCACCCCACATTAGAGTGAAGGGAAGTCCCAGCCATCATAGTCACCTCTTTTCCTACTCCAAGTAGACCACCTGCAGTGCCCTGATCCCTTCATCTCCCCAGGTGACAGCCACACACCAGACCTCACAGTTCCTGAATTCTTTGGGCACCAGGCCAGCAGCTCTCTGAATCAGCCCCATGGAGTCCCCGACTCAGCCTGAGGTGGGGAGCACTGTGGCAGTAGAGAGGAAACCACTGGGGGGCACAGCACACACCAGCCCTCACTGTCCCCAGAGAAGCCCGCCCCCACCCCTGGGCATGCTCCCCAATCAGAGGGTGGGATGGACAGTTTGGCAGGGGTGAAGGGGCAGAGTTCCTGTCTCGGTGGACTCTGGGTGTCTGACCCAACTCCCCACTCCCACTTAGGGATGCTCTGAGCACCCACCACATTCACTTTTGGCTTCTTAGCCAAAACTGAGACAGAGTTTCTTTTGAATAACTTGTGACATCTGTGTAATTGAATGAACAAAGACTGGATAATTTAGGAGAGAAAGAGCCGACAGGAGGAGTATTGAACTTCTAGACATGCCTGTCGCCTGACATCATACTCCCCACACGCCCGTGGGCACATGCACACACACAGGCATGTGCATACACACAGAGATATACACACAGAGATATGCACACACACAAACATGTGTACACACAGAGATATACACACAAAGAGATATGCACACACACAAACATGTGTACACACAGAGATATGCACACACAAACATGTGCATACACACAGATATACACACAGAGATATGCACACACAGAGACATGTGCATACACACAGAGATATGCACACACACAGAGATAAGCACACACACAGACATGTGCATACACACAGAAATATGCACACACACACACAGACATGTATATACACACAGAGATATGCACACACACCCACAGAGACATGTGCGTATACACAGAGATACATACACACCCACACAGATATGTGCGTATACACAGAGATATGCACATACACAGAGAGACATGTGCGTACACACACAGACATGTGTGTACACACACATATATGCACACACACTAGTGTGTACACACAGAGACATGCACACACACAGATGTGCATACACACAGAGATATGCACACACACAGAGACATGTGCATACACACAGAGATATGCACACACAGAGATATGCACACACAGACATGTGTGACACACAGAGATATGCACACACAGAGATATGCACACACACAGATGTGCATACACACAGAGATATGCACACACACAGAGACATGTGCATACCCACAGAGATATGCACACACAGACATGTGTGTACACACAGAGATATGCACACACAGAGATATGCACACACACAGACATGTGTGACACACAGAGATATGCACACACAAACATGCATACACAAAGATATACACAGATATGCACACACACAGAGATATGCACACACAGACGTGTGTACACACAGAGATATACACACACACAGACATGTGTGACACACAGAGATATGCACACACAAACGTGCATACACAAAGATATACACACAGAGATATACACACACACAGAGATATGCACACACACAGACATGTGCGTACACACAGAGATATACACACAGAGATATGCACACACACAGACATGTGTGACACACAGAGATATACACACACAGAGATATGCACACACACAGAGATATACACACACAAACATGTGCATACACACAGATATACACACAGAGATATGCACACACAGAGACATGTGCGTACACACAGAGATATGCACACACACACAGACGTGTGACACACAGAGATATACACACACAGAGATAAGCACACACACAGACATGTGCATACACACAGAGATAAGCACACACACAGACATGTATATACACACAGAGATATGCACACACAGAGAGACATGTGCATACACACACAGACATGTGTGTACGCACCCATATATGCACACACACTAGTGTGTACACACAGAGATATGCACACACACACAGACATGTATATACACACAGAGATGCACACACAAACAGACGTGTGGACACACAGAAATATGCACACACACACAGACAAGTGTGTACACACACAGAGATGCACACACAGACGTGTGCATACACACAGAGATATGCACACACAGACATGTACATACACAGATATGCACACACACGGAGATGCACACACGTGCAAACACAGAAGGCCAGGGGATTTCAGAGTCCTGACAAGTTCCAACTTGTGAAAAGTAAAGTAATTAATAAGAGCCCAGAAAAACGTGTGGGCTGGGATTAATAGTAAGTCCAAACATGGCTTCCAAGTGTCTTTTTTTTTTAAAGTGTAATATATATAAGAAATAATTATTAGTATTTTGACAGAAACCTAAAGTCTGGCAAACTGATATTTAGAGTTAGGACCAGGTTCGGCTTCACATATAAAAATCCATTTCTGATGACTAGTTACCATGGCAAGCCTCTCAGGGCTGCACCGCTGGAGCTTCCTTGCCTGAGATGTCCGTGAATACACAGCCCTTGGAAATGGCTGGAAGGCAGCCGAGGGCCAGTGTGAATTCAGACTGTTTGGGGCAGTGCCCAGAGCACAGCTCCCTCATGTCCGGGTGTCAATCTCTTTCCCCCTCACCAGTAAGGCTGAATGTCTTGTTCCCAAAGAGTGTGATTATTTACTTATTTCCCCAGACAGAGTCTGTTTGCCCGGCTCCCTCCAGGCTTCTGACCTCCTTCCTTCTGCACACTCAGCATCTCGCTGGGACTACACCACAATCTGTTTGGCCCGCCTTGTAGGCTCTTTCTCCTGACACTAAACATGTGCTGTTTTTTCACACCCAACAACTGGTTATCCAATCCTCCTACACCTCCTGGGTATCCAGCAACCCAGTGTGACCCTAACACTAACTACCAGAGTTAGTGAACCCACAGATCCAGGGCCCAGCCCCATGTGACTGCCTCACTGAGACGCTAGCCACAAATGAAGTTCCCAGACTGCCCACATTTCTGGCTGGCAAGTACAAACGAGGAGGTTTCCACGACCTCCTCAGTGGGGTTGATACTTGGAGAAAGCTTTACTTATTTTCCAGTTTATCATAAAAGATAGAATCTCCAGGCAAGCCACCCTCCCAGCCCATCCCGCAGGTGTTCACCCTCCAGCAGCTTCCTATACCCACCCTTCAAGGTGTGGTTAATTAAATTGTTGCCCACTGGTGACTGAACTTAGTCTCCAGCCCCTCTCTCCTTCCCAGAGGCTGGAAGTTGGGCTAGACTCTCTAACTCTAAACACAGAGTTGGCTTTTCTGGTTCTTGGCCCCCAACCCAAAGCTACCTGGGGGTCTCAAGGAGTCACCTCATTATCATAAACCCAGGTATGGCCACAAGAGGCTTATTAGGAATAATAATAATAAGACACTCTTGTCATTCAGGGAAATTGTAAAGGTTTTAGTTGCTATGCACCAGGACCCTGGAACAAAACCCAACTAGATCTTTCCATCCTAGCAGACAGGCCAGACAGCAGCCACGTCCCAAAGTGTTTTCCCCTGCCTGCCCATACCACCACCCATCGACCTTGACCAGCAGCCAGGCTAGCTTGCTTTGCCCCTCAGACCAGCCTTCTTAGAGTCTGTTCTTTTTCTCTCTATGTTTTCTTTATTTTTGAGACAGAATCTCACTCTGTTGCCCCAGGCTAGAGTTCTTGCCTTTTTTATCTCATAACAACTTCAAACTCTTAGGCTTGAGCAATCATCCCCTTGCCTCAGCCTCCTGAGGAGCTGGGACTACAGGCACCTGCCACCTGGCCCTGCTCGTCTTTTCAATTTTTAGTAGAGATGGGGTCTCACTCTTGCTCAGGCTGATCTTGAACCCCTGAGCTCAAACAATCCAGCCCACGTCACACCCGATGCTACCACACTCCCGCCTCCCAGCCCGCTCCCTGTGCACACTTCTCCCCTTCCAGAGTAGACAGCAATATTCTGATTAAGAGTAGGACTTCAGAGGAAGCCTTCCCGGCTAGAATAGCTAAGTGCTTTGGCCTTTAGCACCTAAATCACCAAGATTTTCAGTAATCAATCAGGCAAAACAAGGACCCCATCAGAGTGTCGTTTCTGGGCATCCAAACTCAGTTTTCCAAAGCTAATCTTATTCTTTGTTTTTCTTACTTTTTGAGTTTTTTTCCCTGTGGCCAAAGTAATGCATTCATAATGTGTTTAAGAAAGGATGATTAAAATAAATACCAGCAGAGACAGAAGAGTGCCTACACTGCTAACGCCTTAGAGCGTTCATTTCCATTGTGTGGGTGCACCGTGCGTGATCCATCCGCCACGCCTGCCTCAGCCCATTCCCTCAACACAGCTCTTGATAATTAGGGTCCTTTCCATAATCACCCAAGAGGCTTTCACTTAATGCCACTTATATATGGTCATTGCTATAAGAAAATATCATTTCATGGGCCATTAATGGGCTTAATGATCTTATTTTAAAAAGTAAAAATTCTCTTCGTTCATATTTTTTAAGTTGGGTTGAAGGAAAAGCAATACTCCATGACCCCTCATCTCACTCCAGCTAATCTTTATTTAATAGCTCCTGGGCCCCGTGCCCTGCTTAATTCACCCTGCACCCCTCCCTGGTGAGCACTGATGCCCCTCAGGAATGGAGAATGGCTCCAATGAGGTTAAGTAACTTTGCAAATGTCACAGTGTTAGGAAGCTGCAGGGTCATGACACAACCCAGGTGGCTCTGACACCAGAATCGGTGCTCTTCCACTGTATTGAGCAGCCTCTGAGAAGCCAACAAGTAAACTCAGCAACAACACAGAGACCAGAGCCAGGCCGCTGGGATCAGCAGCAACCTCCACACGCCAGCTGTGCCTCCACACCTCCTGTGTCTCGGTTTCCTCTGCTGTAAAATGGGAATAACAACAGCAGTGACTCTGTCAGGTGGTGGTGAGGATTGGATGGTATGATGAGGCCCTTCAGTGCACATGCTCGCCGTTCTTACCACCGGCTCCTCAGCACCGCAGCTTGGATACACAGGGAACCAAGCATGTGAGCTTCACTCACTCAGGACAGCAGCACGGCCTCCAGGCCTCTCATGTGTGCACTCATGACAACGGGAGTGATCACGGCTTTCCTTTCTGGAAATTTAGCCTTACATTTTCAGCATTGTGTATATTTCCTCTGGCTCACTGCAGATCTTTTGCAGATAAAAATATCCAACTCTGTCCCTTCACGCACAACCTCAGATGCTGTGTTGCAGTCTCCTCCCCTCTCCTCACTTCCAGGCTCCATGGTCTGGAACATTCTTCCCATCCCCTTCTCCTGAACTAGCAGTCACAGCTTCTCTGGCCTGGTCCTGTCCTTCCCCCGACCCTTCCTGGACAGTCCGCAGGTCTCCGCTATGCTTCCGCTGTCCAGGGTCCTTACCTTTAAAGCAGTTTCCCCGACAGTCTCATAACTGTCTGTAGCTGTCTTGCACTTTCCATTAGGCAGCGTGCTAATTGCATCCTAAATGCCAGTGAGCCCATAAACCTGTCTCCAGCAGAGACACTGTGCTCCAGGCACAGGCCTGTACCAACCTGCTTGCTGTTGCCTCAAGGCTGTTGCAGAGGCCCTTGAAACTCTCTCCACACATCCAGCAGAACTCAGGGTCCTCCTTTCAAGCCTAGTTTCCCTACAGGTGTCCCCTGGCTCAGTACTCGGTGTTAAGTATCCCTAGAAGCTGAGCCAGGACAAGGGGTGAAGTGCAAGTCGTTTATATGCCTGATTCAGGAAATAACAGAAGGAAAGTGGGAAATAATATAGGAAGGTGAGGCAGCTGCTAAAGGGAGTATTATTAATTCAGATCTTACTGTGGGTAGCTGAAGTTTAATCCAATGAAACACAAGAACACAGACCTCAGAAATATGCTGCTTGTGAGTCAAGGGATTAGGGGTGTTATCATACAAACGAACTGCTATAAATTGCTTGTCAATGGTGCTACCAGGGAAGTAAACCCCCAGGACTTCCAGCTTGCCACAGACACAGGGAAGGCAGCCTCCTGCAGCCCCCCAAGCCCTCAGGGGTAGAGATTGACACACGGGGGTGGGTACTGTCCAGAGCACATGGACACCATCAGGTCCAAGGACATGGGTGGGGTGCACTTTATCCAAATATCTGAGACACATTCTTGACATTTCCTCCTCCCTCTGTCCCATATCCAGCAAAGCACCACACTCTGTCGCTCTCACTTCCGAACATCTCTTTTTATGCATGTTTCTCTCTACCCCTACTGCCATCATCCACATTGAACCATGCACTCCCCTTCCCCTTAAAAGGCTTATGGATGTGACTTGCTGTTCCCTCCAGTGAGATGAGTGAATTCCACATCCCTTTGATATTAGACTCAGCTATTGGACTTGCATTGAAAAGCCAACTGTCAGAAGCGACAATATGTGACAATACGTCATGTCTGACCAGAAACTTAAAGAACCCACCAGTGGCCAGCAATAGTCCTTTCTCCTCTGTTGTCAGAACAGCATATTCCACATAAAATCTGCCCCTTCACACTGGACCCTAGAATAAAGAGGATGCTTGGAAAAGGGCCAAAGCAATCCGTAGTTGATGTGTAATTTAGGCAAGAAATAAAGCTTTGATGTGGAGCCATTGAGACATTGGAGAATTTTTTCTAGACAAAGCCAACTGCTGGACCTGTGAACAGCCCCAGTCTGTTCCCACCCACTGTCCCACTACACCAAGGGTAATGTTTTAAAAATACAAACTGACTCCATTACTCCCAAGGTTAAAAGTGTCCGTGGTTTCCCTCTGCTCTTAGACTAAACATCATGATTGACCAAGGCTTCCAAGGCTCTCTCCCCACTACCCACCAGCCACCCCATAAGGCCCCACTTGGCCTGTCCTATCAGCATTGCAATCACTGTGCCCTTTTTCATTCCTGGAAACCATCACATTCCCTTCTACCTGAGCATTTGCACATGTTGTTTCCTTTCCTTGAAATTCTCTCCCTTTCTTTCTCTCTGTATTCAATTCTTATTCACTCCTTGACCCCAATACAACTTCAACAAATTTGTATTCATTCAAGAAGTCTTTTCCAAGTGCCCATGAATGCTATGCACTCTTCCAACCTCTTAGGCTACACTGACAACATTTTCTCAGGGAAGGTTGCTCTTTTGTTCACATGATACCCTGTACTGCTTTTCTGTGGGCCATATTGCATACGCAGCCATGTAATCTGTATATGTGATTTGTGATCATTTGAATCATGTGCGTCTCTCTCACTAGACTAGATGCTTCATAAAAAATTTGGGGCCCAAATCTGGATCTTCTCCCACTGTATTACCTGTGCTCCATACGGAACTGGTACATAGGACACTTTGCTTTCATTCAAAATACTGAATTTTGAATTATGTGGCAAGCATACCTCATAAGAACCATATGAACTAGGTAATACTATGATCCTCATCTTGTGGGTAAAACACACAGATGTCAAAAGATTTTTGTTACATCATTGCTCTAATATAAGTTGGAGCTGAAATTCAAATGCAGTCTGTCTCCAAAGACCATGTCCTTCACTATGAAATGGATGAATGAATGAATGAATGAATGAATGAAGCTCCGTAGAGTGGGAACAGTATGTCTTAGTTTTCACTGTAGCCACAGTGCTGCCTAGGAAAGAACTTGATACTTACCAAGGACTAGTTGACCAAAGAAATTAACTAACCCATAGCTGAACAAATGACTGAGTTTCCCTCAGGGCTTTGCCATTCCCACGAATGGTAAAGAGGCAAGTGCCTTCCTCTGAAACTTGATACACAAAGTCTTCCTGTGCAGTAGTAACACTTCATTCCACATGTCAATTTGGGGACTCTTCCCATGACACAAAAGGCCCATGCATATGGGAAGACACTCACCCAATGGGCCTCTCCGGAGCCTTGGATCCCTCATCCCTCTGAGATGCCACCCCTTAAGATGATGTGGTGTCTTCCCAGGGGAGGTGGGGAGGAGAGTGCTGTCTGTTTGCTGTTTTTACTTCTCTAGTTCGCTGGGGAAAGAACCCAATTACTTTGACTCCCTGGGAACACCAATCAGCAGCCATTTGCAGGGCATACTCCTTGGTTTATAAAAGATGTCAAGCCCCTTTGATTTGAGGACAATTAATGACAATGAATGACACAGTGGAGCATGGGGGAAGGAGAGAGCAGACAGAGAAGGAGGGAGGGGGCGAGGGAAAGAAAACCAAAAAAAAAAGGAAAAGAAACGAAAATAGTGTCTAATTTTCATATAAATGGGATTCAATTCGACTAAAGTATATTACTTAAATATTAATTTTGTAATTCAACTTGTCAATATGTTGTTTCGGATAGTGCATCCTCATCTATAAGTGAAACATGTTTGTAATTTCTCTTTATAACAATATATTTTCTCTAATTTCAATATCAGGTGTATCCAACGCAGGCTTTCTATACTATATCCTTCTAACACTTCTCATAATAGTTTTAAAACAGATCTCCAAAAAATGTTCTGACAAGAACACAGAAGTATAGTAAAAGAACAACTAAAGAACTCAGAGATAAACACTTAAACTATCAAATTAAAAAATATTTAATATGGCGATTGTATAAGTTACATCAAGGGTAGGATTGTAAGAGTTTCTCCCATAAAAAATGATTAGTTAAATTTGTCTCTACTGTTACATTACCCAATAAAACAATACGTAGGGTAAATATAGAACAGCTAGAATTGGAAGCATTTTTGTTTGATAATGCTTAGTAAGCCATGCTATCTTCTAGCATTTGTATTTTTTTGAACATTAAATTTCTGGTTACATCACGTCTAATTTGTCTAATTCCAATAGCTGTTTGGAAGCTGGTCCTAATTATAGATTAGTAGATGTCAATTCTGTGCCTTTAGCCGAAGAATACAATTTCCTTATCTAACTGCTATAATGCTTCCTCTCTTTGACATCAGCTGTGCCTAAAGTATTCCTATGAAGCCACATATGGTGTAAACAGAACAAAGACAAAGTGATTTATACATATTTGAACTTGCCATATACCTTATTAGATAAAGAAGAATTACTGTACCATGCAAGGCACAGTCTTTTCTTCTAAATTCATTATTTGCAACATTTCAGGCTTGGTCTGAGGTCTCAAAAAGTGTGTTTTAACATATTACCACTTTTTTCTATTTTCTGATGTCTGCTACATGATTGATCATTGCAGTATCCCTGCGGGAAATCTGAGTTGTATTCCATTTTGGACAGAACCTAGTGCTTACAAGCTTTAGCTTACTTGTTCCTATGTGATTTCTATTGAACGATTTCCAATGGTGTATGTCATATACAAATTTTTGCTCTAAGTGACTCAACTCCTTTACTTATTTTTCCTTTGCCTGTATGTGTCATTTTATGAGGTCACTATTGAACTTTCTATTAAGGCAACATGGTTAAAGCACTTTAGCACAAAGGATGGCTTTTAGGGATCAATAATTATAGTGAATAAAGTAATGCATTAATACAGAAAAGGATCATTTATCATTAACTTCATAAATGAACACATCTGTGGTTTAATGGACAAGCTAGCTCTAATTTTTCAACCTATTGAGTATTATCATTCATAATCTGACTGCTATTTTATCAGAAAGTGCCATGGAAAAGAATTAAGAGTTTCTAAGAAGCCAAAGAAAGGCTATGTGATCTCATTCTTTAGCCTCAGGGAAATATTTTACATGTTATCTGTTTCCTGATGCTTTTAAGTTTAGGGTTGTGGCGGTCCTTTGATTTTTCTCATTTGATTCCGCTGATGTGCTGAAAGGTCAAATAGGAAGGACAGATAAGTCATTTGGTTACGGAAAGACTTGTTTCAAAACATATGTTCCATTGCCATAAAAGTGTACAGTTGTTTGTATTTGTATAAAAAGAAAACCTTTGGATAAAATCGTGTTAGAGATATGTAGTAATGTAATGGTTTATTTATTTAGGATTCAAGATTTACTTTTAAAATACAAAAACATCATGTTCAGTACTCAAAAGGTCAACAAATAAATTAGAGCAGATCTTTAAAGTTATATTCTTTTCATAACAGTTCTTGCTCCAGCAGAGAAGAGGTGATATCATTGATTGTATGCTAGCCAAATCTTATCTTATTTCAATGGAAAATGGTAAAGACACTAAAAAATGGAGAAATTCACCAAACTTGCTAAAATTTACATAGATAGATTCTAGAACCATCCAAGTATGCTGACTTGAAAAGAACGTTTAAATGACACAAAACCAGAAGCAAATTATAGATTAAATAGTCTCCAAATTCAAAATAATAATATAGGATTTTTCCATAGTTCCTTAGAAAAAAGTTATTTTCATAAATATTAGAAAATTATCAATTCTTTGTTGTTCAGGACAGGTAAGAGATTCTTTCTTTATGTAATTATGTTCTATAATGAATACATAGCATCAAATTGAAATTTTCCATTTAAAATATTTCTGCTTTTTTAATTAGAAACCAATTCATATGCTAGAAATTATTAAAAATCCAATTAGTCAAATTTTGATTAGCTTTACTTGATCCTTCTGTATATTTGCATGTATATGATAGAAATAGAAACAATTACATGTATGATAGAAATAGAAACAAATAGAAACAAACAGTGTACACGTGTATACACACATAATACAAATGAAGTTATGTCAGTGGAATTATCAGGCAGAATATTTCTGTACTGTTGAATATTTTGACTATGTCCAATATTTTGCTGTTATTAATAATATAATGTATAAACTGGTACTTTTATATATAGATCTTTGTTCATATCTGTGACTATTTCTTTAGCTAAATTTCTGGAGAAGGAATTTCATCAAATTATATGGGCATTTTAAAGATATTTGATGCATATTTAAAATTTGCTTTTTAGGTAGATTATATCAGTTCTCTTCATAGCAGTGTGCACATTTTTTTCTCACATTTTACCTGGCAGTTGACAAATCCTTGGAAATGTCATAGCTAAAACATGGGATTTTACTGTTGTTTTAACTTGTATTTCTTTATTAATTGACTATTAATGAAGATAAACGTTTAAAATGTATTATTGACACTAATTTGTTTCCTCTCACCAGTCTGTATATTGATTCTGTTTTATTTTTCTCTTGGTATTTAGGTATTTATATTTCTTTTGGTATTTTTCTCTCAGAATTTCCTCCACAATTTGCTGGAGAATTTTGCATATTATAGTTATTTATTATTCTGACATATTTGACTTTATTTACTTATCTTTTAATTTTTCTTATTTTGTTTTTGATACAGAAAATTTTAATATTTCTCTAGTTAAGTACCTATCTTTTTCCTTTGTGGTTTCCCTCATTGATTTTAAACTTAGAATTTCTTTCCCCAGTCTGAGAGCAGATAAATATTTACCTATACTTTCTTCCACAATTTTATAATTTCTCATTTCATGTTTATATCTTTAATCCTTTGGAAATAATTTTGGTGGGTGATGGGAGATGAGACATACTTCCATTTTTTAATCCCAAATTGCTGATTATTTCAAATGTCATTTGTTTAACAACCCTCTTCTTTGCTACTAATTTGTAATAATTCTTTCATCATCAGTTAAATGTGTTTTATGAGATTTCTATTCTGTCTAAGAATACATCAAATCTTAAACCACATTGTTTTTGTGGTATTATAATACACTTGAATATTGAATATAGAAATGCTTTAGTTTTTTAGATCTTTTATAAGCTTTTCTTAGCTATATTTGTTTATTTTTCCTTATGAATTAAAGAATTTTTTTTAGGCACTAAAATATTTTATAATTTGTTTTGATTAATATTACTATTTACTAATAATTACTGATTATAAATTCTTTAAACGTGTGCATTATCTGAGGGTAATTAATATGTTTATTCTAGAGTTTTGTTTTTCATTCAGAAATATGCCTTCATTTATTTGTCTTTAAAAAAATTTCTTTCGGAAAGGTTTTTAAATTTTCTTCATATTGGTTTGTCAGATCAGGCTTATGTTTTCACATTTCACATATTTTATTATTGTGAATGGGGATCATTTAAAATAATTTGTCACAGTATTGTAATACAAGTAATAAAAGCAGTGAATTTTTGTATTTTTATTTTGTCCCTTTATAGAATTTTCATTTAATTCTAAAAATTTCATAGTAGATTCTTTTAAATTTCCTAGGCAATCATATAATAAAATAATAACTTTGACCTTTCTTTTCACATGTATGTATACATATATGCTGTCATTGACTTTTTTATTTTTATTTCATATATATATATGTATATATATATATGTTGTTTCCTTTTTTGTTTTTGACACTAGAAAGAAATTAAAGGGTGATATTAAATTTTTGAGTTAATCGGCAACAACCTTGACTTGGTATTTGACACTTGGGTAATTTTTTGTGGTACATTATATGTATACATTAAAGATGACTCATTTTATTTCAAAGGAAACTTACTTTTCTTTTTAAGTAAAAAAAAGAGATAAAGCCTCTTCAACATCTGAGATAGTACTATATTTTAAAATGTGATATATTAAAATATATCCTGTATTAAAATAATCATAATTATTAAAATAATCCCCTTCCCTCCCTCTTTCTCTTTCTTCTTCCCTTCTTTTCATTGGTAGATATATATTATATGACTATTATGGATTATTATTTTATTATTAATATTTTCAACATTCAGCTGTAAAAAATAGCTGATGAAATGGGACCCTGATTACGGGGAAGGTATTTTTCAGGAAGGCATGCAAAATACTTACCTGGTTAACTTTTCTAAAATCCGTATTCTGCGGTACAAAATTACAGGAATGAGCTTTGTTATAATTGATGATTCTCCCAAAATGCAGGTAAGTTTTTTTTGACGAAGTATATAGAAGTTCAGTCAAACAAAAATAAAGAATAATTTTTGCAAGGTGTATAGTTAGTGCAGAAACTTACCTCATTTTCAACATTAGGAAGACATTTATCATCTGTCCATTTTAAAGCACTATTTTAAAGAGAATGAATGAGGAATAAATTTGAATATCTAATTTTAATACTTGGATAGTTATATTTCAATTCCAGGACTGTACTTAAGCATATCATATTTATTATTTTGGCTAAAGCAAAGTATATAGAAAAAGAGTTTGGGGGCATCTATAAATAGTCTTTATTGCGACTTATTCTTTTGGTGGGAATATACTTCTCTTAGAAAGGACTGATAGTTAAAATTTGTTACATGGTTGTTGTTGAAATCAGAGGGCTATTATGCAGAATTGCAATTAGCCAGGTAAGTCGGTTAGGATCCATTTCACTGTAATAGCACCCACGGCAAAGGCAGCAGGTTTGGGCTTTCCTGGTGGCAAATGAAAATATCTCATCCTTAGTACCTCCCCCGTTCCAGAATATGCTGCGTTGCGTTGCTATTCTAAAGTTGAACTGCATTAAGATTTCCTGAGTTATTCCCTTGTTGTTGTGAGTCCAGTGAATAACAAATAGTTTATTTATTTGAGGCAATGATAAGAAGGAAATTTAAATGCATCTTATTTGCTGTTATTCAACTACACAGATTCAGTTTTGGAACTAAATGAAAATACTTTGCAGCAAAGGGTTATTTAACCACTGAGTGTATTTACAATATTTGAACGCTTCATTACAGGAGTCACTTGCAAGAAAATAAATCCATGTGGAGAATTATTTCATGACAAATGATTATGTTTATAGGATTGTTGGAATAATCTGAAGATGTTCTTTCTCAGTCTCTGGTGTTAGGACTCATCATGAGAGTATCTCACTTCCTCTTTCCATTTAGGAAAATAAAAATTGATTAGCTCTCTGTCTGATTCAGTGTATCAAATCCCATGTTAAAATTCTGGGTATTACTAATCTTCAGAGAAATGCAAATTTAAACAATAATGGGGTAATTTTAACGACTTTTAAATTAGCATAAACTTTAAAAACGATAATAGCTTAATGCTGGCAAGATCCCAGTAAAGCTGATAGATTAAAGGTGAATTCATACATGTCTAGGAAAACACTTTGGTGTTTTATATCAGAAACCAGAGAAAAGTTTATATTCTTTGACTCTGTAATTCCACTCTTGGGAATTTATTCCAAGGAAACCTTCATGGGAAACAAACAAACACACAAACAAACCCTTGAGTCTAAACAAACTTATTACGGCAATAAGTATAATACAAAAT
Source organism: Perodicticus potto (assembly GCA_963574655.1). Lineage (NCBI taxonomy): Eukaryota > Metazoa > Chordata > Mammalia > Primates > Lorisidae > Perodicticus > Perodicticus potto. The sequence goes on along the minus strand of CAUYRH010055593.1, from coordinate 8,093 downwards.
TTAGACTAAACTTGATATAAAAAATTGAGGATAATAAAAATAAAGTGTAGCTGGTTAATGTCATATCTGTCCATAGGTAAAAATGATGAAAATGGTTCAACGTAGAAGTATTTGTGATGTCAAGTTAAATAGCACAAAGTAAAAATTAAAAATTTATGTATACTATTAACACAGCTTTAAGTCCATGTGGCTCTATCTTGGAATAAAAGCTAAAAAGTAGACATAACTGGTTTTAGGCACGTAAATTATGCATTTTTTTCCTTTAAGATTGTTTTTAAATTTTTTAAAGTTTGTGTATTACAATTTAATGGCTGACCAGGTAAACTTTTTTTGTTGATTTATTTTTTCACGGAGAAAATAATTCCTGGGTGGCGCCTGTGGCGCCTACTTCCAAAGGAGTAGGGCGCTGGCCCCATATACTGGAGGTGGTGGGTTCAAACCCAGCCCCAGCCAAAAACTGCTATAAAAATTAAATAAATAAATAAAAGAGAGAAAATAAATCCTTCTTGTAGTTCATAGGTTAAGACATCCTTTCCTTTTTTTTTTTTAGAGACAGAGTCTCACTTTGTCGCCCTTGGTAGAGTGCTGTGGCATCACAGCTCACAGCAACCTCCAGCCTCTTGGGCTTAGGTGATTCTCCTGCCTCAGCCTCCAGAGTAGCTGGGACTACAGGCACCCGCCATAACGCCACCTGGCTATTTTTTGTTGCAGTTTGGCTGGGGCCGGGTTTGAACCGGCCACCCTTGGTGTATGAGGCTGGTGCCCTACCCACTGAGCCATAGGAGCCCCCAAGACCCATCCTTTTCATATTTAACACTGTGAATTCAGAGCAATGTATGAAACATATGCATCATCTGTTGTGAAGATTTGTGTGATTCAGCACATGACTTAAGTTGCTTATCTCATAAAATATGTCCTGTACATTTCTCCTACTTATGTTAATATAATTCATTATATTTCTAAAACATGTTTGTGTTTGCTTACAACAGAATCATATATATATATATATATATATATATATATATATATACGCATAATCATAAGGGAAGATAACTTTTATAGTAAAATTTTATAGTAAAAAGGTTGTAAAGCAATACTATATTTTGTGATAAAGAGACAGACAACAAAAATATTAAAACAAATAGTTTATGGAATTAAATAAATCTCCTTCTATATGCACAAGCATACCTAATTTCATTCCATCCTTTTCAGTGTCCATTCGGGGTGCTGAGACATTTTGGGAGCTTAGGCGTTCTCTTATGTTGTTTTTTTGCTGCTGTAATGAAATACCTCAGACTGGGTAATTTATAATGAAAAGTTTATTTCTTACTGTTCTGGTGGTTGGGAGATCCAAGGTTGAGGGACCTTCACCTTATTGGCTCTTTTTGTTGCATCATCCCATAGTGGAAGGGCAAGAGAGTGTGAAGGAGTCAGAGACCAGAGCGGGCGCACTGGCCGGTCTAATCAGGCTGCTCTGCAGCTGAGTAACCCGTTCCCTCCAGAGTGGCGTTAATCCATTCCTAAAGGCAGAGCACTCGTGACCGAGTTACCTCTTATTAGTCCCTGCTTCCCAACACTGTTGTATTGGGGGGATAAGTTTTCAACACACGAACTTTGAGGGACACATTCAGATCATATCAGGAATCACCTAACTCGTGGGCTATAAACTCAAATACTACAACGGTCGGACTAACAGTATAATAAAGCTGTTTGGGTTCCATTTACGGAGTGTGACCTCTTCAAAGAGGGCAACTGTGACCTGGATCCTGCTGATTGCTGTGGGAGGACATAGGATGAATGTTTAAAAGAAGCCAGACCGGACATAAAGTTTTATGCAAAAACTCTTTATAGCATTGAAAATTAATTCAAATTTTTAAAAAATGAAAATGTAGTGGATCAGGCAAAATACATTTATTTGCATGTCATATCCAGCCCAGTGCTGCCAGTTTGTAATCTCTGGTTTGAGAACAAATCTTCTTAATTTATTTTATCTTATTTTATAAATAAAGGCATGACAGTCAAACAGTGAAGTGACTTGTCTGAGATGACAGTTCATAAGTCCCAGAGCCGCTTCTAGACCCAGATCTCCTGAGCCTTGCTCTTCAGGTTTTTCTGGTAAAACTGATTTTTATTTTTTGTCCTTAGGGAATAACTTTTTAATATCATTATTAACAGGTATTTTTTAGCTATAGAACATAAAAAGTATTTTGTGTTTAGAAAATATTTAACTTTAGTGCTATGTTTCAAAAAGTCCTTTTGTACAAATTTCTTAAACCTTAAATTTCCCCTGAAAGCGAACAAACAGCAATTATTCCTATCTCTTCTGACATCCCTCCCAACCCCACTGCTTTAAGCTCTGAGTGTAAAGCATTCTTCCAGTATTAGAGCAAATGATTCCTCTTAAAAGGGGCATTATACATAAAAGTGGAAATTGGGTCATCTTTCTGTACCCTAAATGACACTGGCTGTTGAGACATTATTTTTCTTGGAGCTTTTTGTGCTGCCTAGCACACTTAGCAAACGTCTACTCCAAGCTACAAAATGTTGAGCTCTGGATTGTCTTGCACTTTCAGAATAATTAAGGATTTGCAATGTTATTTACATTCTGCTATGTCATAGGTGCAATAAGTCACAGTCTCTAACCCAAGACAGTGTTTATGTTATAATTCTCTGTCATTAATGTAATGTACCCACTTTTGCCAATCAATTAAAAGGCACTCCATTTATATGCATTTTTCACATGTCCTAAAGAACAATTATTATAAAAAATACTTTAACAGAATTATTTTCTTAGTCTCCCTTCTTTGGCCTTCTCTCCCCCCCCCCCAACTCAATATATGTTTCAATCTTCAATACATCTTCTTATCACATTGCTTTGATTTGGTCATTCCTCTGCTTAAAAATGTTCAGTGTTGGCTCAGAGCCTGTGGCTTAATGGGCTAAGGTGCCAGCCGCTGGCACCTGAGCTGGTGGGTTCGAATCCAGCCCAGGCCCGCCAAACAACGACGGCTGCAACCAAAAAAATGGCCGGAGGCGGAGGCAAGAGACTCACTTGAGCCCAGGAATTGGAGGTTGTTGTGAGCTGTGATGCCACGGCACTCTATCCAGGGTGACAGCTTTAGACTATGTCTCAAAAAAAAAAAAAAAAAAAAAAAAAAAAGTTCAGTGTTTCTCATTAGAGCTGAGAACTATGAGCTGAGGCACCCAGAGTACCCTAGTGAATTCATAACAATGCCACAGAATTTGTGCAAAAATTAAAAGAAGTACAGTGTACATCTCTCAGACATTGTCAAAACAACTGTCTCAAGGTGGTTCACAATTTTAATGTTAAACTATATATATATATTTTTTGACAGAGTCTCACTCTGTTACCCAACCTAGAGTGTTGTGGCATCAGCTTAGCTCACAGTAACCTTAAACTCCTGGGTTCAAGCAATCCTCCTGCCTCAGCCTCCTGAGTAGCTGGGACTACAGGAACCCAACAAGATGATAAGCTAATTTTATTTTAAGTAGATATTGGGTCTTACTCTTGCTCAGGCTGGTTTTGAACTCCTGAGTTCAAGCTATCTTCCTGCCTTGGCCTCCCAGAGTGCTAGGATTATAGGTGTGAACCCCCACATTCAGTCTGTCTTACATTTTTTAAAATGATGTCTCATCTTTTCAAAGGTAAGTATCCAACAATTTCTGTGAGAAAAGACAGCACCACTCAGAAAATAATGTGGGGCATAAAATGAGGGTGATGGTATCCAATCTGATATTCATACTTGAGGAACTGTGCTATGTCCAGCAGGTTTATATGTTTTATTAGTAAATAATCGTGGTTGCTGAAGAATGAAATAAAATATATTTTTTCTTTGAATGTGGCGTATTTACTTTTCAAATTATAACTAAGTTGTTAGGACATAAATATTTAAGTTGTTTGAACCTACTTAATAAATAAAGGTTTAGGAATTTCTTTTGATTTACAGTTGCTGTGAAATGATTACTAAGATAAGAAGGATGTTATGAATCAGGAAAATCTGTTTTCTTTCCCTCACCCCTCCCTCCTTCTCATTTATTAAACTCTAAAAAAGACAGATATAATCCATAGTCACAGGAAGTGGATCAGTGGTTACTGGAGCCATAGTGGTTATGTGGCAATTGACCAGGAAAGAGCATAGAAGACCTTTTGGAGGTGACAGAAATGTCCTGTCTTGATTGCAGTAGTGACGGCATGGGTATATGTAAGTTTGTCAAAAATCATCAAAATATGCACATAAGTCCATTTTATTGTATAGATTATACCTTAATAAAGTTTATTTTTAAAATAGAGTCTGTGTTTCACAGTCCTGGGACTTGAATTACAGAATTGTAGATGGAAAGTTCTTAAAGTTCTCTTAGTTCCTGGTTCTCACTTAACAGAGACCTAGGACCAGAGGGATTGAGACCTGCCCATCCTCACCTGGCTTCCAAGCTCACAGTCCTCTTTCCAATACATCCCTCCACATGCTCAGTCAGGAAGTAGAAACTAGATACCCTGAAATGCCAGCATGTCCACAAAGGGAAGAAGAACTTGCCATCATGAGCTCAGTGTGAAGACCTCAGTCTGGGCCCCTCTGACTAGCTGGGGTCACTTCCATGTCCTCTCTCCTCCCCCTTTACTCTCTTTCAATTCCCTGAATCTTCCACATCCTCAAGACCCACCTCTTAGGTTAAAGTTTCCTGGGATTACCCCCAATAACTGCTCTACAGTTTTCTAAAACTCTTCTGTAGATACACACATGATAATGAGTGGCAGCAAAATATCTCGAGTTGCTACTTAATTCTTGCACTACCATTTTAATTTTTATATTGCCATGTTCTGTCTCTCCAGCTTCACTGGAAGTTTCTGCACAGCCATGCCTGTGTATGATGAAAGATCATGTAGTTCTCACAATGCACACGTAGTAGGTCCAAAGAATACTTCTTGAACTAATGAAGTATTGGTTGAGGATAACATCTATACTCAGTGGTTCTAGATGCTGAGGAAGATATAGGAGAATGGAGGTCTCTAGTTCCTGGAGCTCAGGTGCCAATTGTCTGGAAGCAGGATCTCAAAGGGAGAGGCAATGTCTAACCATTGGGAGTGGTTCTCAATGTTGGCTGCATGTAGACATCACATGGGAAATTTTGAAAAATACTGACATCTGAATTCACTTGAAGCTATTCTGATATAATTTGTCTGGAGAATGGCCTATGCATTCAGAGATTTTTTCTTTTCCCCAGATGATGTGAATATATAGCCAAGGGAAGAACCAGTGAAATAGAAAATACAATCTACCTTCTAAACCTGGCTCATTAAGCAAAAATGAGACTAGGTCAGGGCCTTCATTTACTGGGACGTGGGGTACCAGGCAGTGAGTCGTCTTTGCTTCCCCAAGTTTCAAAAGAAAATTCATGACATCCTCCCCCAACACACTTGCCCTACCAGCTGCTCTATTAGCATTTCCAAGAGAATATCCAGAACTCCAGGATGTTCATTAAAGGCTTTGGCAGACATCAGGGACAGGATTAGAATCAGACAAGAACTCCTTCCTTTAGCAATGAGGAAGACAGCTGATGTTCACAGCCTTGGGAAGCTTCTTCTCCAGGAGAAGGAATGTATACAGGGCTTATTTCAGAGGTAGCTGTGCCATTCAGCTCTGTGCCCTTGAAGACAGTTTTCCAGGTGATATAAACCTGTTGCTTCTACAGTATACAACACTAATCACTTAGCCCTTCTGGAAGGGCCTGGAAATCCAGCCAAAGTTGGATTCATCACCCTACTACTTATAGAAGGAATCAAGGATTTGTAGAATTGTCTTTCGGGATTTTAGGCTTCTGAAGCTAGAGGTCTTTTTTGGGAAACTGGGTGTTCTAGCATTCTTCATCCTAGTTGGTTCAACCTTCTAGGGCTGGTTTTGCCAAAGTGAAGCCTCCAAATCACCTGCATTATAGTCACCTGGGAGACTTATTAGAAACATGTGATTTTGAGCCTTACCTTGAATCCTCTGGAACAGAGACACTCTGGGTGTGGGGCCCTGAAATTCATATTTTATTTTATTTTTTTTATTAAATCATAGCTGTGTACATTAATGCAATCATGGGGTACAGTGTGTTGGTTTCATATACATTCTGAAATATTTTCATCAAACTGGTTAACATAGCCTTCGTGGCATTTTCTTGGTTATTATGTAAAGACCTTTATATTCTGCATTCAGTAAGTTTCACCTGTACCCTTCTAAGATGCACCATAGGTGTGATCCCACCAATTACCCTCCCTCCACCCACTCTCCCCCCTTCCACTCTTCCCCATACTCTTGTGCTATAGTTGGGTTATAGCCTTCATATGAAAGCTATAAATTAGATTAATAGTAGGGCTGAGTACATTGGATAGTTTTTCTTCCATTCTTGAGATACTTTGCTAAGAAGAATATGTTCCATCTCCATCCATGTAAACATGAAAGAGGTAAAGAAGAAAGTTCATCTTTCTTTAAGGCTGCATAATATTCCATGGTGTACATATACCACAATCTATTAATGCATTCGTGGGTCAATGGATACCTGGGCTTCTTCCCTGACTTAGTAATTATGAATTGGGCTGCAATAAACATTACGGTACAAATATCTTTGTTATAATGTGATTTTTGGTCTTCTGGATATATATCTGGTAGAGGAATTATAGGATCGAATGGCAGGTCTATTTTTAGATCTCTAAGTATTCTCCAAAATCTTTCCAAAAGGACCGTATTAGTTTGCATTCCTACCAGCAATGTAGAAGTGTTCCCTTTTCTCCACATCCATGCCAACATCTCTGGTTTGGGGATTGTGTGATGTGGGCTAATCTTACTGGAGTTAGATGATATCTCAAAGTAGTTTTGATTTGCATTTCTCTGATGATTAAGGATGATGAGCATTTTTTCATGTGTCTGTAGGCGATGCGCCTGTCTTCTTCAGAGAAGTTTCTCTTCAAGTCCCTTGAGCTGGGATCACTTGTTCTTTTGTTGCTAATACATTTGAGTTCTCTGTGGATTCTGGTTATTAAACCTTTGTCGGAGGCATAACCTGCAAATATCTTCTCCCATTCTGAGGGCTGTCTGCTTGCTTTACTTACTGTGTTCTTGGCTGTGGAGAAGCTTTTTAGTCTAATCAGGTCCCAGTAGTGTATTTTTGATGCTGCTTCAATTGCCCAGGGAGTCCTCCTCATAAAATATTCACCCAGGTCGATTCCTTTAAGAGTTTTCCCTGCACTTTCTTCTAGTATTTTCATAGTTTCATGTCTTAAGTTTAAATCTTTAATCCAGTGAGAGTCCATCTTAGTTAATGGTGAAAGATGTGAGTCCAGTTTGAGTCTTCTACAGGTTGCCAGCCAGTTCACCCAGCACCATTTGTTAAATAGGGAATCTTTTCCCCACTGAATGTTTTTGATTGGCTCGTCAAAGATCAAATAACGGTAAGTAGCTGGGTTCATCTCTTAGTTCTCTGTTCTGTTCCATACATCTACCTCTCAATTTTTGTGCCAATACCTACCTAGGTCTGGTAGCATGATTCTTCCTGCTTTGTTTTTATTTCTGACTTATGTCTTGGCTATTTGGGGTTTTTTTTGATTCCATATAAAATGAAGTATTATTTTTTCAAGATCTTTAAAGTACGACAATGGAGCTCTAATAGGGATTCCATTAAAATTATATATTGCTTTGGGTAGTATGGACATTTTAACAATGTTGATTCTTCCCAGCCATGAGCATGGTATGTTTTTCCATTTGTTAACATCTTCAGCTATTTCTTTTCTTAGCATTTCATAGTTCTCTTTATAGAGATCTTTCACATCCTTTGTTAGGTAAACTCCCAAATATTTCATCTTCTTTGACACTACTATAAATGGAATAGAGTCCTTGACTATTTTTTCAGCTTGGCTATTGTTGGTATATATAAAGGCTACAGATTTATGAGTGTTGATTTTGTAACCCGAGACACTGCTGTGTTCCTTGATCACTTCTAAGAGTTTTGTAGTAGAATCCTTGGTGTTTTCCAGATGTACAATCATATCATCTCCAAAGAGTGAAAGTTTGATCTCTTCTGACCCTATATGGATA
>CAUYRH010055592.1:0-25402 GCA_963574655.1 Perodicticus potto | reverse complement strand
CGGGCTGGATTCGAACCTGCCAGCTTAGGTGTACGTGGCTGGCGCCTTAGCCCGTTGAGACACAGGCGCCGAGCCATTGTCTTTTTTCTTTTTGAGACAGCGCCTCACTCTATCCCCCTGGGTCGAGTGCTACAGCATCATCACAGCTCACAGCAGCCTCAAACTCCTGGGCTTACGTGATCCTCTTGCCTCAGCCTTCTGACTAGCTGGGACTACGGGCACCACTGTTTTTTTTTTTATTTTTAGTAAACACGGGGTCTCACTCTTGTTTAGGCTGGTCTTAAACTCTCAGACCTCCCGCCTCAGCCTCCCAGAGTGCTGGGATTGCAGGTGTGTGTTACCGTGCCCGGCCTTGATTCTCTCTCCTCCTGCTGAGAAGGCGTCAGTGTTGGTAGTGGGCAGGGCATTGTGCTCCCATCTCAGGCTTCTAGCGATGGGTTGGACCAAGGGGTCTTTCACTCTCTAACAGAGGAAGCAACATGGCTTCGGGTTCGCCAGAGAAGCAGAACCCAGGGGATGTATCTCTGTGTATATGTGTATATGTCATAGTAAATCCAATGACATATTTATGATTTTTAATCTCTATTCGTAATTATATGCATTATAAGGAATTGGCTCACACGACAGTGCAGATGACAAAGCCCTGGGATGTGCCTAGCTGGAGACCCCTGGGAGCTGGTGGTGCAGCCCCAGTCAAGAAGCTGAAAGGCTGGAGTCACACGAAAAGCTGATGTTCCCATTTAAGTCCAAAGGCAGGAAAATGCCAGCGTCCTGGTTTAAGGACAGATAAACAGGAGGGAGTCTCCTCGACCAGAGGAAGTTGGCCTTGGTGTACTCAGGCGTCAGCTGATGGGCGAAGCCCACCCACATCAAGGACGGCACCACCCATGTAAACGTTAATCTCACCCACAAGTGTCCTCGTGGAAACATCCAGGATAATGTTTAGAGCAAATATCTGGGCCCCCCAAGGCCCAGCCAAGTCACACGTAAAATCAGCTGTCATAAAGCACTGACGCGCAATGGTTTCCTCCTGTCTCTGCTAATTAGTTGGAAACAAAGAACGTTCTCAGGATCCTCATTTTCCTGTGGGTCAGCAGTTCTCAACCTGTTGCGACCCACAGGAACTGTATTAAAGGGCCGCGGCATTAGGAAGGTTGAAACCCACTGCTATAGGTTTTGTGGTGTGAGTCTGTTCCTTCCTTTTGTGTTTGGAGGTGTGACCAGGCTGTGCAACCCTGGAGGGCTCACAGTGCCGATTCCAGGGCAGATGTGTCCTCCGCACAGCGCAGCCCAGAGAGAGGGTTTTCTTTTTACTGAATCAACAATAATTTTTATAATCCCAAATTACTTAAGTAACAACTGGAACTTTGTACACAGTAGCCTTTCTAAATCTCTCCTGATTTTGTGTTTTTTGTCTGTATATTTGTTTTTTGAGATAGAGTCTCACTATGTCATCCTGGGAAGTTTGGTATCACAGCTCACAGCAACCTCAAACTCTTGGGCTCCAGAGAACCTTCTGCCTCAACCTCCCAAGCAGCTGGGACTGCAGGCGCCCTCCACAGTGCCTGGCTAATTATCTATTTTTAGTAGAGATGGGGTCCGGCTCTTGCTCAAGCTGGTCTCGAACTTGTGAGCTCAAGGGATCAAGCGTGCTAGGATCATAGGTGTAAGCCACCATGTCCAGCCAATCTCTCCTGTTTTTAAAGACTTGAGCTATCTTCTGTTTCTTGCCTATTTTCTCAGCATTTTTGGTCCCTAAATGAGCCGAAATGAAACCCCTGGGGACCTGGGACTTATCATTGTGATTACTGCTTACTCAGAATCTTAATTTTTGGCATTGGTGTTCATATACAGAGTATTCCTTGGGGAAACATCTTAATTATTCACCCTAAGAAATTTATTTGTTGGTCTAAAGCAGCGGTTCTCAATGTGTGGGTCGTGACCCCTTTTTAGCAATGAAAATACATTGCAGCATTAGGAAGGTTGAGAACCACTGGTCTAAAGGGTTTAAAAACTTCTATACATTTTTGGGAAAGAAGGTCATTACTGTTTTAACTCTGATTGTCTCAGCCCCAGATTCTGGGGTGCAAATTGCCATTTGTTCACTTACTCTGCACCAGGCAATGTGTAGATGCTGGGCTGTGGCATCAACCTACACATTCCGGTGGGATCTTCAGCTCACAAGGCCAGCACCCAACTCACCCCCTGCAAAGAAAAACCAGGTGGTTTGAGATCACGGCCCTGGGAGGGTCACTTTGCTCTTTGACTAACAGCATATCTACATTTGTTTCTGCACATACAATTAAGGTGAAAAGGTGCAAAGGATGTGCAGCCAGGGTAAACCCCCCACCCTGCACTGGCTACCTATGGTTTCCCTACCCAGAGTAGGCCTCTGGGTTTTCATGTTTCCCAGTATTTTTTGTTTTGTTTTTTAAAGGACAGGGTGTTACTCTGTTAACAGCCCTGGTTGGATTGTAATGGCCAGATCCTAGCTCAGTGTAACTCAGATTCCTTAGTTCAAGTGATCCTCCTGTCTCGGCCTCCTGTGTAGCTAGTGGGGACTACAGGTGTGCGCCACTATGCCCAGATAATTTCTTACCTCTTCATAAAGACGGGGTCTCACTGTGTTGCCCAAATTCCTGGACTCAAGTGATCCTCCTACCTCAGCCTCTCAAAGCGCTGGGATGACGGATGAGCCGCTGCACCGGGCCAAGCTATTTTTGTATGACTTTGTATATAGGCGTACAAACATATATGTTTGTGTTTAAAACAATGCCCAACACTCCCAGGAGTTAAACTCTTCCCAGTTTTCTGCACTTCAGATTGTCACTTCACAGAACATCCTAGAAATCAGCCTGTGTGGTGAGGGCACAAGGTCGTGTTTCCTGGTGCTGCCCCGGTGTCCCACCGTGGGACACGCCCCTGGAGGTGTCACTGCACAGGCACTGAGAGCCCGGCTTGGGGACTCTTGCCTTACCACCAATCAGCTAAGCGTCTCAGGGAAACTACTTAGTTTCTGTCTTAACTTTCTTGTTTGAATAAAGCTTGTATCAGTACTTAACTAAGTTTGTTTGTGGGGCACATGGAAAGTGCCTGGTGGGGGTTCTCTGTCACCATGTACGATGATTTCTTTAAAGAGGCCCCGTTGATGGACATTTGCTGCCAACGTTTTGCCGTTGAAAGCAACATGGTGATAAGCCACCCATGACGGGCTCTGTATTGTCTCTCTCACGCACCAGTTCACGTTGAGAATCAGTTCTTACAGGTGGAAAGGTTGGGCCTCAAAGCTCGAGATGAGAGTTTAGGTTTTGATGGTGGATGTGTGCTGCTGATCTGCAGTCCTGACTGTGGAATGTCAGGCTGGGCCTGTGGGGTGCAGCCCGGCATTGACACTAAATCCTGGATGTTGAGACAGAGCCATCCGTGAGAGTCCTGGAGTCATACCCAACAGCTGGAGCTGTGTTCCGAGGCAGAGATGGCCCCGCTGTGTTCAAGAATAAGAAAGCAGGCCAGCGTGGCTGAAGGGGGCAGGCACAGGGGACAGGGTGCCAGGCTGTGAGTAGGGCAGGAAGGAGGCCTAGAGCAGAGGAGCCCCTACTTCACATTGTGTCTAAGTGCAGTGGGAGCCATCAGAGGGTCTACAAGTTGTTTTAACACGACCTTGTTGTTTTATAACTTTATAACTTCTGTCACTGTGCTTGTGTTGGGGCATGTGGGGGAGGCAAGGGCACCAGAGTATGGTGCTTGGGTGCCGTGGGGGGCTGCTGGCCGTGCAGGTGGACTGGATAGTGAGAACTAGGGGGATGGGGGGGCAAAGAGGACTCAAGGTCATGCCACCCGGCTGTGGGTGGTGCGCTCTCCTCACTGTGCTTCACTGCCTTCTATCTATAAAACGAGAATAATTTCACCATTCTCATGCTGGCTATGAACAAATGACTTAATGTATGTAAAGTACTGGCTACCTGCTAAATAAATGTCAGCTGTCCTTGTGTCCAGATGCTGGGCAAATACCAGGCGGGGACTGTCTGGCCTGTCTTATCCCTGCACCCTTAGCATTTGGGACAGTTCTGGGCACATGATAGTCATTAGATAGTGTTGGGTTGGATGAAGGCACGAGAAGGGGTAGGACACCCGGGAAGGGGCACAGGGCTATGTGAGTGACAAGGATGGCTTCACATCATCCATATTCTATGCGTATTTTAAAGTGTTAACGTATTCGTGTTGTTTATATAATTAAAAGATTTTTTAATTTTAAAAATCTACTGACACTGTAACATGCTTAGCAGTGTCAGCAGAACTTTTAAGTTATAATGTTTCTGGGAGCCTTGTCCCCAGAACTAAGGTCTGGGGATTTGAAATTCTTGGTGCCTGTGTCCTGCCGTGGGTCCAGGACACATCGGCCACGTCAGTTGATCCCAGGAACTTGATATTCAAGAACATTTGCCAAGAAAAATGAATCCCATTTCTTAATAGTTCACAAATCTCTTTTATAATTTAGAGCATTGCCTATAAGACATAAGACAATCTCAAGAATTATCCAACCAAATGAGAAAAATAGCTTCAGCATTGCAAATTAAACCACCAGGCCCCGAAATTCCAGGGATCCTATTTTAGCACACAGCAGCCAAGGATTCATTTATTCATTCCAGAAATACTTCCTAGGCAACTGCTGTGTGCCAGGTGCAGCCCGAGGCACTTGGGAAACATCAGATAACAAGACAAAAGGTCCTTACCCTTATGGAGCTTACCTTCTAATGGGGAGACGGGGCGGGGAGGGCGAGTCAGGCCACAGAGAGCCAGACCCAGCCTGCCATGGGATGGGTGAGTGGTGAGGGTGTCAGAGCACAGTGCTGTGCCGCGGAGGCTGAGGGAGCCTGGGCCTTGCAGAGGGTTGTGACTTTCAGTGGTTGGTCTGTTCTTCATGGAGAGGGTGACGTTTGGACAGATGCTGAGGAGCAGGTGGAAGCTGTTCCAGGCATGGGGAACAACTATTACAAAAACCCTTGGGTTGGGCTGTGGAAGGAGGTGGGTTGTGACCAGGGCAGAGAGCTCAAGAGGGAGGGTGATAGGAGGTGAGACCTGAGGGCAAGGGGGGGGGGCAGGCACAGAAGTCACTGAGGGCCCTGTGGCTTCCACTCTGAATAAATTCTGGAGATATTACAGGTTTTGAGCAGAGTGACATCATGTAACTTATACTTTACAAGGAGATTTTTTATTTCTTTTTGAGACAGTCTCACTCTGACACCCTGGGTAGGGTGCCGTAGTGTCATAACTTATGGCAACCTCAACTCCTGGGTTCAAGCGACCCTCTTGCCTCAGCCTCCCAAGTAGCTGAGACTAAAGGCGCCCACCACGATGCCCGGCTTGTTTTTTTACAGATGGGGTCTTGCTCTTGCTCAGGCTGGGCGAACTTAGGAGCTCAAGTTATCCACCCACTTCAGCCTTCCAGAGGTCTGGGGTTACAGGCATGCGCTGTCACGCCTGGTTATAAGGAATATTTTGCAAGTCTTCTTCTACAATATGTTGAGAGTAAACTTTAGGAGGGCAGGTTTGAAAAACAGGGAGACCTATTCGGAGGCTGGTGGGGTAAGAGAGGTGGTGGTGGCTCATGGTGGCAGTGCTCTGAATGGACATGTTTTCAACATATATCGAAAGCGGAACCAACGGGATTTTTGCCAGCTCGAGTATAGGGACGGAGGCAGGCCCCACCGCCTGGTTTCTGGCCTGAGCACCGGGAAGGCCGGAGAGGCTGTCACAGAGACGGGGCGGGTGGGGGGGCTGGGAGGCTCAGGAGTTTAGCTGGGGACACGCTGAGGTGGAGGTATCTGTGGTCGCTGAGGGCCAGTGCTGAGCAGCAGCAGAACATGTAAGGGAGACAGTGGGGACATGAATTTGGGCGGTGCTCACTTTCAGCACCATCTGTGTGGCCTGAGACTGTGCATGGTCACCAGGGACTGAGGGTGGCCTGAGCAGACACAAGCACGGAGAGCTGAGTCACTTCAGAATGAAGAGGCAGGAAGAAGAGCGGGAATTAGCAGAAGAGGGTGAGTCGGAGCCACCAGGGAGGCTGGCGGACAGCCAGGCGAGGGCGGGCGCTGGAGGCCACGGGCAGCAGCAGCCTCAGGAGGAGAAAGTGAGGCTCGGGGCCCAGCAAGGCGAGTCTGACCCCAGGGCCTGGAAAAGAGGGCGTGGGAGTCTGTCCCGGTCCCCTGCCCGGGGAGCTGTGAGGGGAGGCCTCCTGGACACAGGTGGCCCGTGGCAACCTCAAAAGGAAGCAGAAGCGTCTTCCTTCATCAGTTCTGGCCTCTCAAGACGGAGAGAAGTGGGTCGGGGTGGACGGTGGCTTTGCAGGTGACCCAGTGATGGTCCTACCTAGTTACATTAAATCACTTCTAAATCAATGGCCCTTGGGGCTGCCCAGCAGATGAACTTTCTCTCCCCTTTGTTTCAAGGGCCACTTGGGATCACCTAAATTCTTGACATTTTATTAAGAATTTCTCACGTGCCAGTAAATTATGTTCGCATAGTGTCCGTAGCTTCTCTGCCAGCTCGTCACTCTGACATGTCAGGAAGACCTCGGCGTCCAAACGTGGCAGGCACTGTAGTGTCCCAGCCTTGCCAGCTTTCTCCACACGGTCACCGTCCTATACATCCTTCCTTCCTGGAAGTGACATAAATCCCCAAGGCTATTTTCGCCACAAGGAGATTCTGGCCGGCCTGTGGAGTGCTGGCTCTCTGGGGGCAGAAGAAAAGTCTCACCTTCACTTGGTGAATGCCACAGGCTTAGGGCAACTGTCAGTCCTCATGACTTGTGGGGACTGTCCTGGGGGCCGCAGCTGGTTGCAGGAGCTCTCTGACCTGATGCTCCCGGAGTGTGGCATGTGGGATTCCCGTTTGTCACGCTGAGTCTCACCGTCAGCGCTGCGTGACTCCCTGTGCCCTGAATGCCTCGACTTGGATGAAGCCACAGGACTCTAGGACACTGGCATTCTGGGTGAATTTAGTGATGGATATCGTAAACTTTCAGCATTGTGGATATTCTCTGTTTCAAACAAAATACATAACAAAGAAAAAGAGAAGTCACGATAAATTATCAAAGAAACTGTTGAATTCCCTGATTTAAAAGCACGCTCATCTGTAAGTCCTTGGTTAAAAAGCAGATTTGTCTACAAGTAAAACAGCTTTTGTTACTATTCTTTGAGCAACAAGAGACATTTCTCGGAAATTAAGCCATGTACTGTGCTATCTCAGGATAGAGTGGACTGTTGTTAGAGCCCTGGAACAGGTTTATCTTATTGTGGGATTTATGATCATTTCTAGTGAGCTTCCAAGCTGAAAAGTGTCTCCTGGTGCCAGACTGACCCTTGGAAGTCAGTTATGTTTTATTTTATTAATTTACTTTTTTTTAGAGACAAGGTCTTGCTCTGTTATCCAGGCTGGAGTGCAGTAGCACAACCCACAGCTCACGGCAGCCTCGAACTCCTGGGCTTCGGTGATCCCCCCATCTCAGCCTCCAGCGTAGCGGGCACTACGGGAATGCACCAGCATGCCTGGTTAATGTTTTAAAAGACTTTTTTAGAGACAGGGCCTCACCCTGTTGCCCAGTCTGGTCTCAAACTCCTGAGCTCAAGTGAGCCCCCTGCCTCAGCCTCCAGAGTCACTAGGCTTACAGGTGTAAGCCACTATACCCCTGCTACTTGTCTTTTAAATGATGTTGTGGAAAAGAAGTTCCTTCCTAAATTGAATGGGTTGATTTTGCTTTCTGGCTTTTGCTATTTTTAAAAATCTAAGTTAACCTCAGGACACAGAGCGAGGTGGCGTGCTGCAGGGAGGGGCCCGATTTAGCAGATCTGGGGACCTGCCACGTGGTACTTATTGACCCCAGCAAATTACTTTGATCTCTCTAAGCTTCTGTTTCTTTATCTCTATTTGTGGGGAAAATAACCTGCATGCAGAGTTCCGTGAGAATCAAGTGGAGTATTACATGTGAAGTTCTCAGCACAGAGCCTGTTGCGGGGGCCAGGGATGAATGGCAGCCGTTACTGTTACTCTTGAGGCCAGGTTCTTTCTCTTCTCCCTGTGGCCCCGAATCTGTAGAAACCATGACAGTTGAGCCTCGGTGGAGCCTGTCTGCTTCTCGGGTCTAAAGCATCCTCCCCACCTAATCCAGCCTTATCTCAGGACGTGGTGGGGTGGGTGAGAGAGCACAGGAGGGCACGGAGGGAACTGGCCTCCAACGTGGGAGCCGCTCCTCATGGCCACCAGCTGACCCCATGGTGCAGTGACAGCCGAGGTGCCCTGTTGGGAGGGACGGTGATTCCTGTCAAGATGGCTCCCCTCTGTAATCCCAGCACTTTGGGAGGCTGAGGCAGGAGGATCACTTGAGTCCAGGAGTTTGAGACCAGCCTGGGCAACATACTGATACCCTGTCTCTAACCAAACAAAACTCCTCCAAATTAGCCAGACCTGGTGATGACGGTGCCTGTTGTCTCAGCTGCTCTGGAGGCTGAGGAGGGAGGATCACGTGAGCCCAGGAGTCGGAGGCTGAGTGAGCTGTGGAGTCCAGACAGGCACTCAGATTTCATCTCCCTGGTTGCCAGTGCCACCTGCTGCTGTCAAGGGGGTGTCCTGTCTCATCAGCATTGATTGAAACCCACACCATAACCTGCCACCAGCCGCTAGTTCCACCACGTCTGGCTCCATGACAAGGATATCAAAAAGAGGTCTAGCTTTCTGCTGTTAATAAGCTACTTACTCCCTTTACAAAAGGCCAAATCCTTAAAATTCTGCTTATTTTCAATAGGATATGTTTTGCCAGAAAAATCTATATGAATTGGCTAAATAAAGCAAAATATTTGTGTTTGATAAAAAAATACATAACCTTAGGATTTTGTTTGCAATGTGCCCTCAAATCACCATCTGCAAACCTGTCTAGGGACCGGGACCGTGGCTTCTGCTGGCTCCCCCCTCCCCAAACAACAGAAAACGTGTAACTGCCATCCCGCCCTTTGCCCCGGAACGATTTCTCTCTCCCTTCCTCTCTCTGCAGTACCTGAAGTTTGGGGCCACTGGATGTCCACGCTTTGCTCTGGATTTGTAAATCTGAACCCTCGTATCGATGTTTAGGATGTATATCCTAACAGGTCCCTATTACACTTATTTGATTATATTGATTATTGATTTAGAAGAAGAAATTGACTCAAGTCTAGGGACTAAGTTAAACATAAAATATAGAGAGGAGAGCAGCGTGGAGCTGCAGGGGCTTCCCAGGGTTTACGTGTCTGTCTGCGTGGTTGTTTTGAAGGCATTTCTGTTAGGGACTCAACACTGAGGGAGAATGTTCTTAGTGGGCTTCTGTCCCAAATTTCTGCGATTCCGGGTTAATTGTGAAGTCGCCAGCGTTTTGTCTGCAGACTCTGGTTTTCATCAGCAGTCAGGTGGTGACAGTGGCTCTTCTGTGACCTCCTGTCATTGCTCACAGGAGTGGTGCTGCATGCTTAGAGGTGGCAGCAGCTTCCTCAGCGTGCCCCCGCCAGCCCGCATTGCCCTCGTGGCAGGTCCTGCCTCTGAGGATGACAGGGATAGGCCTCGGGGACAATGGCCTGGTGCATCTCCTCCAACCCCAACAATCACCTTCCCCCGCTTCCTGCCACCCCAACCTCCCCAGCCTGCAACCCTTCCAGCTTGAAGAATTCCCTCTTGGTCTTTGCCCCAGGACACTTGCAGGTTTCTTCTCAGCCCCTTGACTTCCCTCCTCCCCTCCCTCGTCAACCCTTCCTGTCCCGCTGAACAAAGCTCCTTTCCTTTCCTTTCCATGCTGTCGGTCTGCAGCCTGCTGAAAAGGAAGGTCCCATGCTCCCGGGGAATTCCACTCAAGGACAAATGGAACTCTCCAGGCCTCGGTTTGCTTTCTCATCTGTAAAATGGGGCTATGATCGCAGGACTCACCTTGTAGGGTTACAGTCAGATTGAACAAGGTAATACCCGGAAGGTGCTCAGAACAGTCAGGGGTGTGGCTGTCACTCAGTGAAGGTATTTCCCTCATCACCACCCCTAGGAAGGCGCCAGGCCTGTAAGTAGGGAGGCTGGACATCTGAAACTATGACCATGTGTGAGGCCCTGCGGACCAAATCTCCTTTGATGGTCATTTAGTGTGCCTCCTGCAGCTTATGTTCTAGATTCTGGGCTTTTTTTTTGAAACAGTCTCACTCTGTCACCCTGGGTAGAGTGCATAGCATTATAGCTCACAGCAACCTCCAACTCTTGGGCTCAGGTGATCCTCCTGCCTCAGCCCTCCAAGGAAGCTAGGACTGTAGGCACCTGCCATGATGCTCGGCTAATTTTTCTATTTTTAGTAGAGACAGGGTTTGGCTCTTGCTCGGGCTGGTCTCGAACTCCTGAGTTCAAGCAATCCACCTGCCTCAGCCTTCCAGAATGCTGGGATCGCAGGCCTGACGGTCCATGCCACATTCTGAATTCTGGAGGAATTCGTTCATTCGCTGAGTTAGATTTGCAAAGCGGTGTTACGAACATCCTTGCATTCAATCTGAGCAGCTGCTCCGTGAGATGGGGATAGCATGCCCTTTATTTTATACTCAGTAGTGTTTCAGATCAGGGAAAGTTCGTGTTTCATTTGAGATAACCAGCCAGTTGGAGGTAGACCTCATATTCAAACCTAAGTCTTCTGACTCCAAGTCCAGTATAGCTTTTTTCTATGTGGAGACATGTTTCTGGGGAGGACCACTGACTTGCAATTGCCTACCTGGGCGTTTATCAAGATTCAGCAAGATTTAAGCTCCTGGAAGGGCGACTTTAGTTCTGAGTCTCTCACTGACAATGAGTGTGTCTGCAGCCAGCATCACAGCTGGACCCAGCTTTCCAGGTTTCCTTCCTAGGACCGTCAGGATAATCTGGGCGATGCTCTACCTGGGCCAGAAGTAGCCATAGAGGTGCACAGTGCAAGGGGACTTGCTCAATGAGGGGGCACCAGGTATAGTCTGGGAGCTGCAGGTGGACAGAGGAGACACAAGATTGGGAACTGGTGTCTCAAGCCCGACGTGAACTACTGGCCTCAACCTGGTCTGGCATCGCCCAGGGAAGAGCCCTTGTGACTTTATCTGGCTCTGTAAGTCTTGTCCTTGACTCTGCCCTCAGGTCTCCAGGCAGGTCTCCAGGCAGGTCCTTCCCTCTTTCCTGGACAGGGCAGAGATGGACATGGAACTCACTCACTCATTAGACATTCACTCAGATCTGACTGAGTGTCCCAGCTGGTCCCTAGGGTCAACCTGGGTGGGCGGGGAGGGAGCGTCGGCTGCAGAGAAGAGCGTGCTGAGTCTGAGTCTGAGTCTGAGTCTGCTCCAGCCAAGCCTGCACCCTGCCTGTGTGCACCGGCGTCATCAGGCCAGGAGCAGGGATAAATAGTGGGGTGTGCTGCACTGGGTCACAGTTCACAGAACCCCTTGAATGACAAAGAACTCAGCATTGAGCCCCACATGCAGGGAAACTCAGTCCCAGTCCTCAGGGGTCTCCAGGCAGTTTACTGACACCAGACATGAGAGCAGATATTCTATAGGAACGAGGCTTTGGGTCAGCAAGGGACGCAGTGAAAACACCACTCTGACAGCCAGCAGGGTCAGGGGAGTTAGGATGGAGCCCCAAGAACTGTGTCCCCTGCTGCGCTTGAGAGAGGATGCCCAGGAAGAGTCAGGTCTGAGAGAACAAAAGTCTTCTCACCTGAAGCCCCAAACACACAGGCAAAGATCCTCCCTGTGGTGACTCAACTCTTAGGAATTTGTGGAAACTTAACTTCCTGGGACCTGGAAACTAACACTTGCTTCCGCTTCTGTAAAAGCCCAAGCCCGCCTTGTCCAGCTTGATTCAAACTGACCAATGAGAAGGGGACCGTGGAGGAGGAACCCTTGACTGGAGGTGAGGGGGGAAAGACTGAGCCCGTCCGGGAGCCCGGCCATGTTGGACTTCGGGCTGCCGTGGCTCTGCGGCAGGAATAAAGCCCTTCCTCTGCACCGTGGTCGGGCCCTCGTGTTTCTGTAACATGTTCACTTTCCTTCTGCTCTTCTGCACATCTGGTTTTGAAAAAGAACTCTAGGAGAAAGAAAGAAAGGAACACCGCCCCTGCCCCCCAGAACGGTTCCCCTGATTATGGAACTCCCGGGGTAACCTCATGGCTGGTCCAACTCAATATAAATAAATTGGCTGGGAACCTTCTCCTCATGCTTCACATACTGGGTTGTCTGGTTTTTAAAATCCAAAGCTGTCCTTCCACTTTGTTGCCACACCAGACATCAGCAAATGTCAGCCGTTCCTTGGATGTGTCAGCCTCAAGCTGGGCAGCGTCCCCTGCCCGCAGGTCTGCGGCACTGAGCTTGGGGTGGGTCGTTAGCAGTTCCGGGAGCATTTTCAGGCACCCCAGAAATGCCTCAACCACAGGCGAGGTATTTTAATTTCCCTTTAAGCTGGTAGGCAGGGGTGGTGTGCTCTCCGGAGTTCCGTGCTGCCGTAAGGCCCGGGGGAGACGCGGGCAGAGATCCCAGGCCTGTTCGGGTCGCCGGCTGCTCTCTCCACCGCTGCCTCAGAGAATGCGTCTGCTAGGACGTCGCATGGGGTTTTTACACTTGCAGCTTGGAGAAGAGAGGCCTTCCCACCGGGCAGGGAGGAAAGCAAGGCTCTGAGGGTGGGCAGGCAGGGAGGGGCATCGTGCTGGGCTGGCAGGGACCCTTTGAAACAAATTCTCGTTGGAGACAGCCAGGGAGACAGGTGAAGGCACTTGGGTGATCTGGAGATTTAGCAGCAAACCATGGGAAGGCCTTCTGACGGGCCCCGGTCCCATTTGCGGATAAGCCGGAAGCTAAGCGTGTCCTTTGTCTGGGAGACGTGGCCGTCCACTGTGTTCTGTCAGTCACGATGAGTCCAGAGTTACGAGGGTCGTAAGTGTGAATCTGCTCAAAGATAGGCACTACTAGAGGTATGACAGATTTTTACTAGTCGAGAATGAGTGAGGCAGGTTCTAAGTTGTGCCTAGTTCATTAATTTAAATGTTGGTGGGTCAGAGTAACTTTTCTCCGGCACTCACTGCGCCCCGGGCACCTGGCTGCGAACCTGACCTCAGTTATTTTACCGAGCAGATAGCTGTTTCCTAAGTAGATGGCCGGTTTTCATTTCTGTATCGCAGGAATAGTAACTGGGAGGTTTCCTCTCTGGATTTGACCCCTCTAAGTCCTGAATCCTCTTTCCCTCTGCCCCATGCAGACGCTCCTCGTGGGCCGGAGCTGGCGGCAGGGTCTGACCACCACGTTCAGCTTTAGTTCTAACGTAGTTAAGGGTTTGTAAAACCGTGGTAAGTTCATCAGTCTAATTCAGAGCAGAAGGTTAAATGTGTGAGTGCTGTTGCAGGACGTGTGACAGGCAACATGATAGGATAAAAAATAAAATGCGTGACCTGAGACGGGGAGCCCGGACGGGGAGCCCGGCTTTCCGCACCTGTAAATTGGGGGGAGGGTCCGTGCCTGGGTCTTGCTGTCTTCATCTGCAGCGGGGCTCAGTTGGAGCCGATGGGAGTACTGTTATCTAAAGATAGAGTAACTCAAAGAATAAGAAAAATTACCTGAGACTACTACCCAAAATTTTTAAGTGACATTCAATGTAGTAACATTCAGTG
This sequence comes from Perodicticus potto, assembly GCA_963574655.1. Classification (NCBI taxonomy): domain Eukaryota; kingdom Metazoa; phylum Chordata; class Mammalia; order Primates; family Lorisidae; genus Perodicticus; species Perodicticus potto. The sequence continues at coordinate 11,727 of CAUYRH010055592.1, read as the reverse complement.
TAATATAATATATACCGAAGGTTCATGGTCCAATAATATGGGTTTATTATTTTTAAGTTAATTTATTTCTAACTAGTATAGTTTAAAAAATTATACATAATATGTACAAAAATAAATTTGAATAGGACTCAAAGATCTATTTTTTATTTATTTATTTTTAATTTTAAGTAAATTTATTTCTGGTTGATGTGAGGATACAAGCAACCGGGTCAAAATATTTGATTTTGGGGCGGCACCTGTGGCTCAAAGGAGTAGGGCGCTGGCCCCATATACCAGAGGCAGTGGGTTCAAACCCGGCCCCAGCAAAAAAAAAAAAGCTGCAAAAAAATACTTGATTTTGTTAGGTAGAGTTCATCTTGTGGTTTTGTCCCCCACACATAAGGTGGGCCTACCCCCCCAACCTGTGCTCATTCAGTGAGAGCACCCCAACCCCTCGGTCCCCTTTCCCCTCCCCGCAGCTTGAATCGAAATGGGTTTTTCCCCAGTTGGGCCCTGCTTGGGATCATCTTCTGACTTCATATTAGTATTGCGTACATTGGATGCTTGCTTTTCCATTCTTGTGATACTTTATTAAGAAGAATGTGTTTCAACTCCATCTAGAACATTACAAAGGTGTGACGTCACCGACTTTTTTATGGCTGAATAGTGTTCCGTGGTGTGTGCTTGTGGATCCATTCCTGAGTTGATGGGCATTTAGCTCGTTTCAGGACTTAAGGGTTTAAAGTGAAACAGTTAATGTCTGTCTTCTCTGCAACACCGGCCCCCACACCCAGATATAACTACTGCTGAGTTTTCCCCTTTCAGAAATTGAGGGCACGCACAGCTGCACCGCGTGTCTTGTCTGTGAATTTATGAAAGACTCTGCTAGTTTCTTTAAATTGTCTTTATTACAGAAACCACGCGTGATTATATAATTCTTCTAAAAACAATACTTCAGACAAAGCCTGCTTTTAAAAAAGCATAAGACCTTAAATGTATGCATATTGAATTTTATTTCTTTTCGCGAAACGTGAATGAGGTGCTCGGCTGCAAAATATATTTGAATGGTGAAAATCTAACTGTCAGCATTATAGAAGTATCAGAATATTAAAATAAGCTTTCATTTTGTTTGGGATCTTTCTAAAAATGACAACAAAAGTCCCTTCATGTGACTATGTGAGTTTCAAGGTCCTGTTTCCTTCTCTAGTCCCCTCTGAGTCCTGCTGTTCAGAAATGTTCTGTCTGGAAACCATCTGAGGAGGGTTTCCTGGGTTTCCCCTTTCTGTTTGTTTTTCATGTAGTCAGTGGGATTTTGTTACGTAATTCCTTGATTCTTCTGTTTTCTGAAGTGAATTTAAAAAAAAAAAAAAAGTGTGTCAGGGGCTTTCCCAAATCCGCTGCACCCCACCCGTCCTGTACAGGATGCGGTAGATCGGGGAGCCTACCAAGGCCAAGGGTGGCGGACCCCGTGACACTGGGCTCCTGTGTGGCAGGCAGAATGAGCGAGCCCAGCGAGCTCTGTCCACATGGCCTCGCTTTCGGGTGCCTCAGAGTCACAGGGGTCTTACTTCCTAGGCTCTGCTTGACATCATAAACGATTCCATTCATTTTCATATCAAGGAGTAAGTCTTGGGGAGGCTGAATCCATCTTACGTGACAACACAGGTCAAAACCAGCTGAAGCTTTTTTCAGCACCGTCTGATAAGAGGCCTGTTGGCTTCTCGGCTGGTGCGCCCTCCAAACGGAGCCCATCGGTGCAACCCAGGTGTGTGTCCCCCTGGAATCCTCTGGAAGGGTTGTTCAGACGTGCACTGGGGGGGACAAGCCCCCGGTTTCTGGTGCAGTAGGTCCACAACCCCAAGAATCTGCAGGTTCTCAGGCAATTTGCTGCTGTCTGTCCAGAGCGCACTCTTTGGGAGCTACTGACCTGGGGCATTGAGAAGCCACAGCAAGGGAGGACGGCCACCAGTTTGGCGGGATTCGCGTTCCGGCTTTGGGCCATGAGAACTCAGCCACCTCTGAGTTTCAGCTGCTGCGGACAGGAGTGGTGTCTCCTTCTCCGAACGTGTGTGCCGTTTTGACTTGTCCTCGGGGAGGAGAGACCCTTAAGAACTCACCACAAAATAATATCCACATGTGCCTTGAATCATACGTCTTCTCCCTATTGTTTTGTGTTTCAGGTTTTTTTTTTTAATAAGAGTAATATGATTGGTTTGTATCCTCCGCATTTAACCACTTTCCACATTTCACTTTTAAAATGAAATCATCCTTCTTGCATTTAACTAATGGAAACTTCCTCAATTTGCCAAGCAAGGTTCCACTGTCCCTGAGACAAATTTTCCAAAGGACTGGAAACTCACACAACTTTCATACAGGAAACAGAATGGAAATGTTCCCATGTATGTGACTCTGATACATATTTTCCAGGGTTCAATATTTAAGTACTATTGATGACATTGTTCCCATTGACATTCATTTTTCTGTAAGGCGAGTGTTTAGAGTTGGAATTTCTTCTCATCTTTGAATTTCCTCAAGTATTATGTAACTTTATCTTTCTGTAACTACCTAAAGTAATCAGTGTGTCAGCAGCGGCTCACATCGATACATGGTCATTTATCAGCCATTGCTAAGTGAGTTACAGGTATGATCTTGTGGAGTTATCACCACTCCATAAGGAAACGGTTACCATTTTTTCTCTCTTACAGATACTTAAATCGAGGATGATGTAGGATTAAATAATTGAGCTGATAAGTGGCAGGACAGGTCTAGGCCTGGGTAGCTCCAAGACCTGACTCCTTCCCCCGCATTATCAATCTTATTAAAACACACTCTTTAAAGAGATTTCTGTACTTGGCACCGTTAAACTTTGGCTCTGCCCCCATGGCCATTCAGTCTCAAAAGGTCAACCTGTTAACCGTGCTTACTGCGCACTCATGCACAACATCTGAGCAAGAACTGAAAAAGATAGATTAAATATTCATACGTAAATATTCACTGCACAGAAAAGGTCATATTTATGTGGGATAGGGCAGAAGAGTATGTAATCCTGTTACCTTTTCCTTAAAATCGGGGTGGGTCTCTGGGAAGAATATTCCAGGAGCCCCTTCAAATTGAACTATGACATCTTAGTAAAAACAGGTTCAGAGGTCTCGTTAGGTGTGGGATTCTTCTCACAGGAGACTGTGTTGTGGGAGTTGAATAAATCTGCCAGGGGCGGGGCGTTGACATTGTCCGGTAGACTTTCTGTGACGGTGGAAGTGTCCCCTCCTGTGCTGTGCAGCGGGGTACTCACCAGCCACATGTGGTCCCTGAGCACTGAAGATTTGCTTAGAGCAGCTGAGGAACTACATTTTAAATTTTATTTAATCTTAATTAACTGAAACAGCCACCTGGGGCCAGTGGCCACAGTACTGAGCAGCAAGGGACGGGAGACGAGGGCCGGAGGATGAGCAGGAGCCGGGATGGTGGCCGAGAGCCTGACCTGGGCTCGGACATAGACTCCTTTGTCAGACCACCGTCAGGGCACTTATTCCAATCATACAGCAAAGCTAAGGGTTTCGCGAGGAGATGGCCAGAACGGGCCCAAGACCCTGAAGAGGGGCAGGAGGAGGAGAGGCAGATGAAGACTTCTGGGGTGGGCTGTGGTAGGATTTGGCAGCCGACTGTCTGGATTGAAGTGCAGGGAGGCCGGCAGCTGTTCCGAGGTTGGCAGCCTGGCACCGGCAAAACGGCTTCTTCTGCAGTCTCATCTGCGTTGGTGTGGGGACATCCAGCCCAGACACCTTGCAGACAGAATGTGTATCCTGAGGCTGTGTCAGAGACGCAGGTTGCTAGACAGATCGATTTAACATTTGCATAGAGGTAGCATTTAACTCACCTGCACAGATGATGAAACAGCAGGAGTCGGTGGGCTGGGATGGAAGGAATAAGGCACAGCAGGGCGGGGGTGGAATGGGAGAGGTGGAAGGTTGGCTCCGGGCGACCCGGGAGCTGTCCAGGGCACGCAGAACTCTGGGCTCTGTTCTCAGGTGGTAGGAAGGTCTGAGGAGAATGAAAGGATTTCACTGAACTTGGTAAAGGCCCACTCCCAGCACAGGCCAGAGAGTGCTGAAATGTAAGCTCGGGCTGGGGGCTCAGCGAGGGGGTTGAGTGTGCCAGCTGGGAGATGGGGACCGCATGGACCAGGATGGTAATGGCCGTGGAGTTAGATTTTGAAGGCAAAACCAACAGGATTCCTTATTGGACGAGAAGTGTCGCATGAGATAAAGAGGGGAGATGGGGTGATTCCGAGGTTTGGCCCTGAGCAGTTGGGTGGTCTCCTGGTTGAGATGGACCCACACGTGGACCAGGTGACGTCTGGGACGTGCGAAGTTGAAGGGGCCTGTTATGAGTGGAGCATTCAGGAGGCAGATGGACACCGGGCTGGAGATGTCTCACGATTTGGTGAATTGCGGCTTCTTAAGGTCTTGAAGGGAAGGAAAAGCCCAGAAGAGAAGAAGCTGAATGATAAGAGCAGGATGAGGTGTGAGCAGAGGAGGCCGGGACCCCCGGTGGGGGGGAATGACTAGAGGACTGGAGAGCAGGACGAGGTGTGAGCAGGGGAGGACGGGACCCCCAGTGGGGGAGTTTTGGCCTCTTCTGCTTAGGAACCTGCAAAGTGTCTTCTGAAGAAACCAGCGTGTGCGGGACCCCGGGGAGGAGCCCACACTAGCAGGCTTTGGTGCAGTCTCCCAAGATCGGGTCCCCAGCAACAGAAGTGGAGCTACAGGGTGGGTTGGCACCTGCTTCTTGTGCGTGAAGGTGTTTGGGGGCCACTTAATCAACTTTACGTGCCTTGAGGTTGAATAACAGTGGGCCATGTTGACTTCAATTGTTTTTTCAACCAAGCGTAAATATCAAGAGTTCAGGAGAATTATATGCTGAGAAGAGATAAGTTTATTTTACAAGGGGGGACTTTTTTCTACTTTTTTCCCATTTGCCTATAACCATTTCTCACGCATAATCACCCTTCCCGCTCTAGCGAGTGTGGGATTTCCGTTTGCATGTCACACTTCATGTTGTTCCAGAACAACAGCCAGTGTGGTGGACTTGACATTCATCCCTGGTCTATCTAAACACTTCGCCATTGGAATGTTTACTTCAGAAAAACTAGATTTTCTTGGATCGTTACTGCCTTATAAGGTACCAGACGGGCACTATGTGGGCTGTTCCTTGGGGCTGAGCGTTCCAGGGAGAAGTCTACATCTCCCCACTCACCTCGTCCTCTCTACTTCACTGACCCTCAGCTGACAAAGTCAAAAGAGGGGAAGTGAGTGAAAGTGAATTAAATCAGACCGAGTCGTTAGCAACTCGGTAAGAGCCTTGGAATAGAGGGCGTGTGGGTCACATGCTCCTAGTAAATATGACCGTCACCTGCTGAGTCACCAGTCCCTCTGTCCCTCAGCGCCTGTCCTTCCACAGTCCTGAGCATGGACGGGTTCCCCCATGTTTAGGCTAGTGAGTTTTCCATTGTGTTTGTTGGGATGGCTTTGCTGCTGCTGAAGTCTGTTAACTGAGAGTGACTCTGTGTGGCTCCGTGTGCCCCACGGTGGCATCAGAGCAGCTCCGTGGCCGCCACAGCCAGACGTGGTGGGCTGGCGTTTGGGAAGTGGACTTCCTTCTGACACTCGTGCTGGGGAAGCTGTGTCTCTTTCTCCACAACCACCAGTTGCCGGCCCCCACCTGATTCTTCCCTGCTTAGAAGCCACAATGTGCCACCACCGTCACCACCAGACGGAGTTGATCCTGGGGCAGAGCAAATGCCCCGGGCCTTTTCCCTCCACCAAGCCCTCCCAGCAGAAGCTTTTGATCCTTTCTGCTGAGAGCTCGTTTGGTCACCTCGCTTCCCTTCCCCTGCCGTACGCCTGCACGGAGCCTTCCTGCCACGTTCTATACTTGTCTGACCTTGTGGTTCTTTTCTTTCATCCCCACCAAGATCTCCAAAATGAGGTCACGAAAGGTCAGAGTTAAAAAAAATATATTGACTGAGCTCTTTTCCTCAGAAAATCTGGCACAGAGGTCCCCCAGCCGGTGGGGACCCTGGCCACGCGCCAGGGAGGAACTGTAAGTGAGCACAGCCCGAGAGTGTGAGGGCCGGCTCAGGTCGCCCTGAACCTCGGGGCCTTTCTCTGGCTTTAATCCCTCACCTCACACCGTAGTGACCGACTTCGTGCGTCCCAGAACCCCGGGGCGTGGGCGCCCCTTCAGTCACAAGGGGGCCTGCAGTCACGGCGCCTCTCAGCTTGCTGTTTATGGTCAAGCCTTTTTCTGTCACGCTCGGAGAAGGAGGAAGTGGTGTGGGTGCTGCTCCGTGGCAGTGCAGACACGCTTCCTTGCACTTGGGAGCTCGGTGTTGCGCAGCTGGCTCGTGAGTGAGCCCTTCCCTGCTTCTCTTCTGTTTGACAAGTTCCATCGTCCCCAACCAGACTTTTCTTCACGTGAGGAAGGCTCCTGCTTTCTAAGGAGGAATGAGTGCCTGGCAACCAAGGGCTCCTCCGTTGGCGGTTAAACGCAGGGAAGAGTTCATTCTTTTCAAGAACTTACTAGTAAACACGCACTACCCACCAGAGAGTTTGAAAATAACCTTTTCTGAAGGATTAATATTTATGTGTAGTCATGCTGATATTTTATTCTGAGATCTCCATGACATAAATATTGATGCCGTTTTCTTTATTAATGACCCGGAACAGTCATCACAGAGGATGGCTGGCTCATTTTTAGTTGTCCCCCCAAACGCGTCCCGAGTTGGGAAGGGCCCCTGATGTGTCATCATGGACAACAAGCTCCTCGGCCACGGCTCCTACACAGACACCTGCGGAAGTGCCCTCACTGCCTCCGGACCTGCAGGGCTAACGGTGGCCCGCTCACCACGCAGGACCCCTTTCCTTCTGTCGGAGTCACCTTGCTCCTCTTAGCCTCTCTTTAGGAAGGGTTCAGGTGATGAACTGCTCTCCAGGGTGAGAGTTTCCCCAGGAGCTCCATCTGCACTTGGGTGATAGAAAGGAAACTGGAAGTTTGCACTTGCACCCGGTTTAATTCCAGGCCTGTGCCCCAACTTCTCAGGCCCTGCGTCTGCTCACGCCGCCTCCAGAATCCCGAAGCCCCCAGTCTCCGCAGAGCCCTGGTGGCTGTATCTGCGTTTGTGCGTTTCCTGGCCACTCCGTGGAAGTGGTGAAAGAATCCCAGGGTCGGCTCCTCAGTCTTTGCACGGCTTGGGTTTCTAAATGAGTAGCAGTGATCTCCACGTGAAAGAATGCAGCTAGCCAGTGTGGCTGGGGATCTTCTCAAGTAGTACGGAAACTCCGCATTCTTCAGACCAGCCTGCGGCCTGCCAGCACATTCCTCTCCGATGAGGTGGAGGAACACTGGTGGCCGGGCCGGGCGGGAGCTGCTGTTTAAAAATACATTTAATCATAGTCCTTCTCGGCAGTAATGTTGATACCATTTTTAGCCCATTACAAATACTGTGATTTTCATTTAAATCATGTCCATTATCTGATTGACCAAGTTTTTATTTTGTAATCAAAATGTTCTATTTCTAGATAGTTTTGCCCAGAATCTTTTTTTAAAGGTTATAGACCCTGTGCTCATTACTTTTTCCTTTTCCTGTCTGTGTGCACGTGGGCTACATCTGTGTTCAGATGGTAGAAGGTGCTGCTATGTCATTCTCTTTAAAAGTGTGGGCTTTCCGCGCCATCTCTGGCGCTTCACGGGGACACAGTCGGCAGGGTGTCGCGGGGCCTCACATCTGGTGCTGTTTTTGGTGGATGGATGGCTGAAGAGCTTAGAAGCCTGTTTCTACTCAGCATGAGAGGGGCAGTCCTGAGCCTCTCTCTTTCTCTCTTCCCCCCCATCTTTGCTCTCTCTCCGTTCATCTGTTGTTCCTTCTGCCCACCCTCCTCTCTGCGCCCTCCTGCTGTTAGCTCTGAGCCTCCTGCTCGAGTCCGCTCGTGCCCTCGCCCTCACACTCACTGGTGTTCGTGAGACCCTGCTTATTTTAGGCTTTTACTTTTTCCGTGTCTCCTTTCCTCCTGTTTCTTTCATCTCCACCCTGGCTGGGCGCTCGCTCTGCAGGGCACCCCATCAGAGATGTCCCCAGAACCTGTTCCATCAGCTCGTCCTCCACCGAAGTCTGGTCGGGGCCTTGAGAACCCTGAAGAACTTCCCACTTTCCCTCCAGCTCCCCCTTACAATCATCTCCACACGCGGAAGTCGCTCACGCTGCTCTCCGGGCAGCCCGCGGAGTCAGAGACCGGGGGACCTCGCTGGTTCGCTGGTCTTATCTTGCAGGTGAGGAGGCAGAAGGCCGATTCCCGGGTGGTCCAGTGGCAGAGCCAAGTCGACCACCCCGTGTCCTGACTCCTGTCCCAGTTCTCTTCCCGCTGGCTCTGTCTTCGCTGGAAGCTGCAGAGATGCTGCACCCGTCCCCTTCCAGACCCCGTTCCCTTCTGTCACCATCGGCTCCCTCGATACCGTTCAGTTTGAAAGCGTTTTAGAGTAACTGAGTCTCAAGTGTGTCATTTTGTCGCCAAAGAAGACACAAAGGACGAAACCAGGTGGAGAGAGTCCTGGCCGGGGGGTGGGGACTTCCTCAGGAATGGTGTTTTGCTCCGGGCCATGTCTGTTGGCATGTCCCTGCCTAGGAACCAGCAGGTGACTCTGACATATAATATTCAAGCTTGAGCTCCTTCCTGTCTAGCTGGAGTCTCCCTTTTCATCAGGAAACCACATTTAAAGCTGTGTCCTGAACCCAGCCCAGCATGTCAGCTTGGCCAGGAAGGACAGGGAATTCCTCCCTGTAACAGCAGCCACAGGGGACCAGGGGGTAACTGGAGGTCAGATGCCATCAGGGAGGATGGGCCATGTTTCAGCCTGCCGGGCTGATCTTTTTGGTTTCTAAATTCTTTGCCTGGTTGTGGTCACGCAAGACCAGGGATGTCAGCCTCTTGGACAGGGACCCCACACTTTGGGATTTTATGATCTAACAATTAAAAATGTGTTTTTAATTGAGGAAGCTCAGCACAGTGTTCACTTTTATCTGGAGAGGTAAGGACGTTAAAAGTACCAATGTTAAAAATTGTCATATAAAGTTATAATTCTTGTACAGGAAAAGACATTTTAACAGCAGAAATAGGAAAAGTATGGTCTCAGAATGAGGGACTGGTGTCTGTGGCCTCAGGGGCGCTCATACTGTGTTACCCAGAGAGCGCACGTTCGGCCACAGGCCAGCAGAAGTTTTGTCACAGAAGTGTTGATCTGTGATAGTTGGGCACCACCAGCCTCCACTCCAGGGAGAGTGCAGAGAGGAGCAGAGGGCAGAGGGTGCAATGGCGGTCATCAGCTGCTGGCGCGTGCGTGGCCAGGGCTCAGTACTGTCCTTCCTTGGACAGTCCACACAGCAGAGAAGTAAATCGGGCTGGGTGACCATTTCAGGTTGGGTTTCAAGGGACGCTACTCCTCCTTGGCCTTTTTTTCATCAGGGACTAGGATCTGAGCTTCAGCTTTTCCGATCTAAAGCTGGATTTTATCAGCTGTCTCACAGGTCACCTGGGAAGACTTACACGTCCCAAGCTCAGAAGCTAATCCATGAACAAAAACACCAGCTCACTATTGTACAGATAAAAGAAGCGCTTTTTCAGAGTCTGTATCAGTAGATCAGTCTGCCCAAATCGGTGGGGTGGGGGCCGGGTGGCACCCGTGGTGTCCACTTCCCCTGAGGGACACAGTCAGCTTGGTGGGAGTCGGCTGGCTGAGTTTATTCCAGCAGAATAAGAAAGACCACTGTCCTCTCTCTGCCTATGGCTGAGGAAGATGAATACGGATACCTGGATGTCTCTTACTAGTTTTATGACATTTGATTTATGATATCTATTTATTTGACCACTCTGGGCCTCAGTTTCATCTTCTGTCAAATGAGCTTGATAATATTTGCCTTACAGATTGGTTTTGATGAGGAAGGGAATTAATACCTGCAAAGTGCTTTAAAGAGTATTTGACATGTAATAAATGACCCATAAATATTTACTATTATTATTACTCATGTTCGTAGAGTTTTGTGACCGACATGGAAAAATGAATAAGAACGAGACAAGCAGAATTGGTTAGGTTCTTACCCTTTAATTTCCTTATTGTGGATTCAGCTTTCTGCTAACGTGGCTTCCATTCCTTACCCTCATTGTCTTGAGGGACTTTCCATTGATGTCACCATCCAGGTTGGTTTTCATTGATTGTGTTTTCGGGGACTATTCCTGCTGCCAGGTGGAGAGATGTGTTGATCTGGAGCTAGCAAAGCTTCTCTCTGCAAGTCACACCTCCAGAGGAGCTCCTGTTGGTGGTGTGAGGACCCTTGTCCTGGGTCCCCACTTTTTGGCCTTTACTCCTGGAGTTTAGACATGACGTATTTGGTGGCAGGAGGAGTCCCAGAGTGCTTGATCTACCAAGTGCAAGCCTGTGTGCCAGACACCTACGTACATGGGACAGTGACACGGGTGCTCTTTAAAATAATAAGCAGCAAGAATAATAGAAAGGCTGATTCTTCAACTGGTTTTCTACATGCTCTCTCATCTTTTGCCAAGCCCATGGGGCAGAGTGGCGACTGGTCTGATTTTTCCCATTTCTCCATTCCCTAGAGAAAAACTGCTTTACAGTAGAAGCCCCTGGCGAATTGGCCTTGTTCAGGATGGCTGTGCAGTAAGGTGTGTTTTCCATCTTATCTGCGGGTGTGTCTAACACATGTAATATGATCGTTTTTCAATTTCCTCACCAGACCTAACAGTGATAAAGTATGGCTAACACTGGCCATTAAAATATTGTACTGTAAAATGTTCTAGGTAACTTGGCCACCGAAGCAAATTAATCCACCCGCTGCCTGTCTGTGCTGTAATGAGAAGTTTAAGCTGGCAATTAGCAAGACTTTACTTCTGTGAGTAACACTGTCAGTTCCTACACTGAAAGGCTCTCTTCCCATGCTCTGTCGCCTTCCCACCCCTGCAAGGGCCACTTTCCCCTGACTCCTTCTGCACTTCTCAGGGTAGCCAGACTTAACGGTGTGATTGGGCCATCTACTTGTTTTTTAAATTCATTGCCAGTTAGGGAATGGAGAGACACAGGGTTTCTGAGGGACAGGGGAGTGGCGGGCTGCGGGAGATTCAGGCTGGAAGACGATTTCCAGTCTGTGGTTAAGATTTTCTGCTGATGAGTGTTGCAACCTGCTGCCAAGACTGTGCTGAGTTTCCGTAAGGTGCGGTCACCTGTCTGGTCCTTTGCTGAGGTGTGGGCCACGTGAAAGCAGCGTGGGCTCCTTCCAGGGGCCAACTGTGCTGGGAGGACAGGTCAGCCGTGGCAAGTCAGTGGAAGTCAAGAACTTGAGGGTCTGGGCCAAGTGTGTGGCTCATGCCTGTAATCCCAGCCCTCTGAGAGGCTGAGCCAGGAGGATCCCTGGAGCCCAGGAGTTCAGAACCAACCTGAGCAAGAACAAGACCCTGGCTCTATTACAAATAGAAAAACTACCCAGGCATTGTGGTGGGCACCTATAGTCCCAGCTACTTGGGAGGCGGAGGCAGGAGACTCGCTTGAGCCCAGGAATTGGAGGTTGCTGTGAGCTGTGATGCCACAGGGTGACAGCTTGAGGCCATGTCTCAAAAAAAAAAAAAAAAAAAAAAGAAAGAAAACTTCCATCTCATTCAAAAGGCTTCTCCTTTGTTCCATTTC